>JAPMOR010110513.1:219207-240157 GCA_026543865.1 Argiope aurantia
CCAGGAAGAAAATTGGCGAACTTTGGTGATATGTCGATACATGCCACTATACATAAAGAAGATTGAACTTTCTATTGTACATTTCATCAATGCATTCTATGACTTCCCTTAATCACATAAGCGAGTCAGAATTGAAAAAAGTTAGCGAAATTCTAAATGTTCTAAAATTGCTTCTTATGTTTTTATTTCATTGGGATGCGTCCTATATTATATTATTTTAATGCCTCCTTTACACACAATAGTGAGAGATTTGCAAATGCATCAGTAATGAAATGAGTTGCCACATAGACGTTGTTTGTATGACCAAAAGAAAATATATTGAACAGTTATTACATATGTAATCAATTTCCTTCTGTTTACTATATTCAATTTTTTTACTGTGGTTTTTCAGATGAGTACTTATAGATTATAAGGATTATGAAGCCAAACACGGAAAGAAGACAAAACGGTGCCACATTCTTGCAATGTATCGACATATCGCTAATATTCGCCAACTTTCATCGCCGCTGTCTAGCTTATGTAACCAAGGGAAGTCACATAGAGTAGTTATGAAATGGGTAGGGAAAACGTCAACTTCCTTATGTATAGTGTTCGATTTTTCTCTTGCCAAAAGATATAAGGAAGTGACATCCATTTATAATTCGTGCAACTATTTTAAATTACGTTGTGTTACAAAAATTAGATTGTTGAATGACATACAATTAAATAAAAACCTCTGAATCCTATCATTAATAAACTGTTATACCTACAATGCAACCATTATCTTCATAAAACTTGTAGTCAAGCTTATAATCTTTGTAAAATATGATTAGTAAATATTAAAAGATTAAATAATTTTAAATGCTCATTTTACTAATAAACTGAATGAAATGCTAACGACTTTAACACATTACTTGGTTAAATTTCCATCATAAAATAAGAAAGAATAATTAAAGAATTAAAAAGTAATTTCTTTCTACCTAATGACTTTAAAGCATTTTTAATTTTAATGTTTGTTTTAAACGTTATCCAAACGTAGCATAGTCCAGTGTGATAATAAAAAAGTGAGTAATTTTTGTCCCTAGAATTCTATTTTATGCATAACCTGCTGTTTTCCAAAACTTCTCATTTTTCTTTAACTGAACATAGCACACTTTAAGAAAACTTTTGAAGTCTTAAAAAATTACTACGCAGTAAGGGAATCATATACTTGATGATGCTCATTGTCTTCTTTAACTGAAAACAATTTTTACAGTTGCCACTCAAGGGATATTAATGTTTGGTTTTTATTTTTATTTTTCACCAGAATCGGAAGATTAAAAAAATATTTCATTAAGCTTTTAAACAAGAGTTTTAAAATACCTTTTTTATAAGACTTTAGTTATATACTTAATTTTCTTTACAAATTGTTGATGACGGGGAAAGAATAAGGCTTGCTAATGACGGATAGATGGATAAATAGATAGATGGATATATATAGAGAGAGATGGATAAATGGGTGTATAGATGGATGAAAAATTGGATGGATGGATAGATAGATGGATGGATGGATAGATAGATGGATGGATGGATGTATAAATGGATAGATAGATAGATGGATGGATGGATGGATAGATAGATAGATAGATAGATGGATGGATGGATGGATAAATGGATGAATAAATAGATGGATGGATGGATAAATGCATGATTGATAGATAGATGGATGGATAAATGGATGGATGGGTAGATAGATAGATGGATGGATGGATAGATAGATAGATAAATAGATAGATAGATAAATGGATGGATGTATGGATAGATGGATAGATATATAGATGGATGGATGGATGGATAGATAGATAAATGGATGGATGTATGGATAGATGGATGGATGAATAGGTGGATAAAGGAAAAAGTTTTAATAAGCTTTTTCTTATATCATTATTGCACTGTTTTGTAAGTATTTATTTATTTATTTTTAGTATATAATGGAAACATGATATATTTGATATAAAAGTGAAGAGTAATATTAAGAAATTGACAATTTTTTTCATTCTGAATGTCACGGATTCCCATCTATGTATTTCAAATTTTAAATGTATTTAACAAATATTCTATCTGACAGTAAATGGATATCATACGACGATATATAATCAATAAATTCAGTTTCAACAGAGGCAAATGAAAACTAATAAAAAAGAATTCTGTTCAATCTAAAATGTATTCAAGTTTAGAATATACAAATTAAAACTCATGATGTTTAGAATATAGATGAATACCATGGATATTTTCATTAATGAAATAACGAATGATAATAGGTATACCTCCCGTCTGGTTAATGATCACAATAAAATTATAATAAATTACTTTTAAAGAAGGCAAACGCTTCTGTCAATCATAATCATAAATTATCAAATAACTTTAACATTTGATTAACTTGTTTAATAAAAATTCAGAAATACAACTACTGTCTTCAAAAAATATATTTTATTTTAGATTCAGGTTATTATTAATTTTAAATTTTAATCTAAATAAATATCGTTTAAATATATTTCTTGTGCACAATTTTTTTTTCATTAAATACACGTAGATGATCCTGATTTCCAGCTGATCTTTTTTTTTTTTTTTTTTTTTTTTTTTTTTTCGATATGTTCTTCTGGTAATCCTGTGAAAAATTGAAAAGAATAGAAAATTTGTCAGGAAAATCTAATAATATAAATATAAAGCAATATCTTTCACATCTTTTTTTCATCAAATTTCAAGCACTTCGATTGGTTTCCTTACCACAAAAAAATATTTAAATAGACATATACAAAATTGCCTTTGTTTTCAAATGAAAACAAATTGCAATTGCTAGTTTCAAACCATTCAAATTCTTTCATATAAAACATAGCTCGTAAACTTTTTCTCTTTTTTACACTATCTTCACTTTCTTTACAACATGGAGTCCATATCGTTGTATTTAAAAATGATTAAAGGGATTGGGGTATTACATAAAATATAAATCTTCCTGATTTCTTTTAAATATTAATGCTTCTAAATTGTACAGTAAAAAAAATCATCCATTAGTAAGTAACCATCTAATAAGAATAAAGAGTAAATACTGCACACAATAAGCAAAGCTATTGACAAAGTTTCCAAAAATCATCTATTAGTAAATAAGTAACCATCTAATAAGAGTAAATATTGCACACACTAAGCAAAGCCATTGACGAAGTTTCCAAAGATATTGCACACAATAAGCAACGCCACTGACAAAGTTTGCAAAATCATTATCAGCTTTCTTCGAAACGGAATGAACCCAAATCATTTTCTTTTTCATCAATTTCTGTCTTGTGCCAGAGATTGCTTTCTAGTTATCTGTCCAAACATATCTTGTGCGCTTGATACATAGAATAATTTGGAATTGTTCTGAACCGGCGAGGAATATTGTTACAAACCTGCAATTCGGCTTCCCAGCATAGTTGGTTCCATTGTCGGAAAGACTGTTTTAAAGTCATCGGTACTAGGTGGCGCGTCGAAGGTCCCAAAGATTGGCGACAAACTTGGCGACCATTTGGCGACTTGGCGACGAATTTGGTGACTTTGGGGCCAAAATAGATAATACTCAAAACTTCGAGAATTTTCCCGATCCTTCCAGTAGGAACCGAGATACGCCTCGAACGTTCCTGATTGGTTGAGAGGCTTCTAGCCCCGCCTCCAGCGACCTATAAAAGGAAGCAGCCGCAGCTGCCGGGGGAAGGTAGAAGACAGGGGAGTCTGAGTTCGAGAGCAGCGAAGTCAGTCAGTAGGAGTCCGAGTCGGAGAAGTCGAAGACAGAGTGGACGGAGTCGTCGAGAGTCGTAGTCGGAAGCGACGGAGTCAAGCTAGTGCTGAACTGAGCTGTGCGCTACTGTCTACAGTAGATTCTGGTTGTATGCTGCTGTGTGTGCTGTTGTATGCTACACGTCTCGGGTGAAGATAAACGTCTTCTTCTATAGTTGTCGCTTTTGTGCTGTCCTGTGTGTCTTCGTTAAATAAACGTCGTTGTTTCTTTTTCTACTGCCGCCTGCTGATTGAGCGTTCTTTACACCATATCACTTCCACTATCCAAACGAACCCCGGTAAAAATTTCGTAACAATATATTACAGTGAGGAAGAAAATTTTGTTGTAGTCAATAGAAAATCCATCAAACTCAAAGAATATGGAAAGAGACGATATGAGGATCAAAATTCTCCTTTTTCCATAGCTTTTTTTTATTATTGAAGACAATACAATTTAACAAAATATTTCCCCATCATAACAAACATTTTTTATTGCAGTGCTTTCGATAGTAGCAAATCCTTAAAAGTAAGAGGCTAAAAAGTGATTTTTAATATATTATTCCGACTTCTTTTGATTTTAAACTTATAATCATGATATGGCGATAACACATAAGTCATTTTTACTGAGGAAACAACACGAACATCTTTTGTTACCTCCGCGGTAACGTTTTCCGTCAAGAGAATAAAAGTGTGGGTAGGCATCTTGCTGGAATGCTGATTAATCAGGATATCTTTAAGGAGAGGTATGCGACTGCTAAAGGCTATAGATAAAAATTTCTTCAGTTATATATTAATCTGCTCCGAGGTACACAGTTCCTGATTTCATATTTATGAGTGATAGCATTCCTTGTCACCATACGATCCTAATCGAAGACTCTATTGAAACGTTAATTATCGAACTGGTCCCATGGCCTGCACTCTCACCTGATCTGAATCCTATCGAAAATGGGTGAGATATGCTCAAGAGATAACTTCAGTTCCAGTACTGAAAATAAATCTTCGAGCCGTTTGGAAATTGCTGAGCATGTGATTCACCGAAAATAGTCATAGTAAGTATGGCAAACCCTTGTACATCATGTCTGTCCGTCAGAGGTGACTTTGCACCTTATTAAATTGTCACATTATCTTCCATTTCTTTTGTTCAGCTATGAATTTCACTTGCACTCAATTTTCTATCAAATTGTTTCTTTGGGAAATGAAAGTTATTATTAAGGATCCTAATTATTGCTTTTTTTATTTTATTTTATAATTTTATTAGCGTTATTATATTAGATTATTCGTATATCTCGTTTCCCATCATTACGACATAGACTACCGACTTTCATTATTAATTTCATTATAATTTTCATTATTTATTCGTATACACACGCAGCAGCAGCAGCAGCAATTGCGTGGCCGAATAGAAGAAACTTTTGAAAATCTTAAAACTTCGCATTTTTTTATACAGGGAGGCATAATTTACCCACAAAGAATAAGAGGAAGGAAATACGTCATACGCAAAGAGACCGAAATTTTTCCCTCAGTGATTTTATAATGAAATTTTGATAGGGATTTCTTTGACATATGTAGATTTAAGATAGAAAAATTTAGGAATCTTTAAAAGAATGTGGTAAACATTAAGGATCTATATCCCTTCACTGAGAGCGTGAGAACTGCTGAGTTTTACAGAGAGTACGCATAATTAATTAAATAAAAAATTGGAAATTGGATCAAGGAAATAAGAGAATATATAAAAATGAAAATACGGATTAAATTATGATGAAAATTTGGAAATGAATGAAGATTTAAATTGGAAAGACGGAAAGACATATCATTACATACACACACACACACGCACACACACACACACACACACATATATATATATATATAAGAAATCATGTTGAAAACCGTTTTGCAAGTTAGTATTCTTAAAAGGAATTAGCTAATAGAGAACCGAAATAATAACTGGTAAATATGTAAATAAAAATCTTGATACAGCGCCAAGAAAAAGTACACATTCTTAGAAGATCTAATTCAATATGCATGCTTTAAAACAGAAGGCAGCTGTTCAGTTTCCCACATACTATCATAAGATTTGTTTATCAAACCAAATATCCTTTGTTTTTTGTATGAAAGTATCTTGCTCTAAATAATAACAGTAATGCTTCATTTTCTTTCTTTTTCAGTTGGATTAAGCCTTTTATTTGGTGATGAAAGCTGACAAGATACAAGATTATTTTAATTCGAGAATTTCTGGATTTTATGCAGATGTTTTTATGTTTTACATCTTAATATGAAAAAGAGATATATAATGCATTTTAATCGTTATTGGAGATGGGAATTCTAAAACAGTTTGATTAAAAATCTTACAATTTTAGAAAAAGAATTCTTAAAATTAGAATTCTAAAGAATTATCTTATCTATCATATAATCTCATAAAGAATCTTATTTATCATAAAATAGGTTGCGAAAATATTAAGTGCTGCAATCTCTTCAAATACTTTTTTATAAAGATAGTAAACGTGTATTTATTAACATGGGTTCAACAAGCCAATCACATATCACTCAATAAACGTCAAATGATACTTATTGATTATTTGTAGAAAAATATTTAAATATTTCTAACCCTTTGTACTCAAATGGTGACTCTCAGATACCATTCAAGACGATGCCTCAGTTTGACTTTTTATTTATTAATTTAATTAATTTTGATTGTTAAAAAAAACCTGTAGAGTAGTAAAAAGATGCTAATTCATTAAACGAAAGAATTCAACTTAAAACAATTATATATATAATTATGTATATATATTATTATACATAATTAGATATAATATGTATATAATTATGTATACATATTAAACATAATTATGTGTTTTTAATAAAACATCCAAACCCTCCAAACATCCACACAACACCAACGGGAAGGCATTTAGCCTCGGCGTATTTAAAATGCACCATGCCCCCCAACGCGACGATTCTTCGGTGGAATCGGGTCTCGAAGTGAAGCCTGCCAGTCCCGAAGCCGAGACCTTACCACCAGGCCACAGTGGCTATTGAGAGGATTTGAGAAAATGAATTTTAAATTAAAGAGTAAAAAGTAGAAAACAAAAACATGTAATATATTTTTAAAAAATTAAGTTAATTCCTACTTAGGTCAACAAAAAAAATGATTTTAGTTACTTTTTATTAAATAATTATAATTAATATAAATATGTATATACATATGATAGAATTACAATATTAAGTGGCAAAATAGAAATTGAATTGAAAAAACTGCATTAACATCAAGTGACATCCACTACAAGTTTTATATATTATTTTTATATTACTTATTAATTTTTTTAGCTTGGCTATCATTTGACGACTCTATTTAATGTATTAAAAATTAATTAAATTTAATTATTGAATTAATATTTGAAATTACATAATAAAAGGAAGAATATATATAAAAATTCTTAATCGAATTTCTACTTATTTTCTCATATTATTTATATATATCTTATATTATTTATGATCGGGGGTCGCTTCAGTAATCTCAGAGCTTGGCGACAAACTTGGTGTCATGGAGACGGATTTGGCGACTTTGGTCACTAAAAGAATTAACTGGACAAATTTAATTAATTAATTAATATTTGAAAAAATAATATTAACCTCAAGTGTCATCCACTACAAGTTTAAAAAAATGTATTTGAACTTGAATGGATGAATAAAATGTATTTTATTGACGATTAAAAATTTGAACAAGATATATATATATATATAGAAATAGTGTGAACTAATAGTAGGAATTGAATAAGAAGCATTTTTAGAACTGAAAACACTGGAAAAATGCGATAACATTGGCCTAAGTGCTATCACCGGGCACGGTACAACCCTTCCCGTATTAGGTATGTCACGTCATCAATAATGAGTAGTCAATCTGCACCATTTCTGTTACCATTCGGGTGGCAAGAGATTACCACTTCATCTGAAGCTTCGCGTCCCCACTTTTGAGGCCCCTCTGAATGAAAATTGTAAATATAAGAGTATGATCTGAAAATTAGAAGAGTGCTGAGTTCATTGAAGAGAATGGTGTATGGATTCTAAAATAATATGAACTATATGTCGGTCAAATTTGAAATATAAATGAATTTTGTATAAAACTATTATTATTTCTCGGTTACAGAAAATATTTTATTAAAATTTTTGGCAATAATTATTTACGGCGAACTGACTGGTCGTCATAGGCGGATAATATATTATAATTGCATGATTATTTTTCTTTATGAGCTTTTCATATAAAACGTTTTTAGCTGCTTTCTATAAAACAACTAAAGCTTTAAACCGATATAATACTTAAGTCTTGGATTAATATATCATTTTTTTTATATCACGTTTATGTCATCTTAAATTAATGTAATTTTATGGAGGCGAGAATTAATGTTCTAATTATATAGGTTTCTTTTTTTTTCCTGCAAACTCGAAGAAATGTGAGAATCAAAGTTGTAAGTTTAGAAAAAATTTCTCTAATTAATTATGTAGAAACTTTGTGCTGGATCCAATTTCTAGCAACTGAAACGCGCATTTCAGCATTTCGGTTTATTTCCATTAAGTCTGTTAACTGGACAAGTTAGGAAAATTTATGTCTCAGAAACATAATAATTTCGGACAATTAATTTTGAAACTTCTATTTTTATATTTCTCGGTACATACGTTCTTTTATAAATATGAAGTTTTTTTAAGAAACGGATAGATTGTCTTTTGACAGATTTTATTAAAATTTATACGAATCTATAGCTTAAATAGAAATAAAATCCTAAGTCAAATTTCATTTACTAAAGTTGCTAAGTTAACAAATTATTGTGTTTATATGTGTGAAACAGTACGGATTGATAAACAGTCACTTCTTGATGGATATGATTCCAAATTTAATACGTGTCTGCATCTTAAATCCTAAATATCTGTACCTAATTTCATACATCCAGAGTTTTTATTTCTGCAGTTATCGCATAGATAGACAGGTGCCTTCTGAATGGATTTCTTTACCAATTTCATAGAAATCTACAAATTTGGTGTAAAATCAATATACCAAAAATTCATCAATCTAACTCAACGCATTTTTAATTATTCCTGTTTGCAGATAGATATGATTCTAAAAAATGTGTTTTTGAGACTCAGGAAGATATGAAACGTAGATAATAGTTAAAATCTCGATTTCGAATTTTTTGACGACTGCATTATTTTTTTATTTCTTTACTTTATATTACAGAAAGTAAAAGATTGAAACGAAGCAAAATTTTGACTACAGAAAAGTCTTTCTTATTTTAAAGCTCTGTCGGAACATTTTTGTTCAATATTTTCCGAAACTTTAAAAGTTTAACAATTTTAATTAAAAATCTAAGAAAAATGATAAAAACGTGAATTTTAAAATCTTCTTCTAAAATTTATTCATTTGCGCAGATTCTTGTAAACACCTTAAGGTAATCAAAAACATTCAGTGAAAGTTATAATGAAAAACCATCATGAATTCTTTAATTTCGCTAAGGATATTTAAAGAAAAATATGTCAAAATTTAGAAAAAAAAAATGAGCGTTTCAAATTCGTTAACTCAACAAGCATCAATTCAACAACAGTTTGATTTCTCAGATAGCCGTTTACAAGTAAAACGATCTTATAACAGATTTAGTACCTATAAACTCCCAATAATCCAGCGGGGAACTTCTTCTCTCAACTTTCATGAATACTAATGCAAGATGGAAGCTTTCATGCATCATAGTAGAATGAAAATAAAATCTGAATAAGGTTTTCTATTTTTTCCCTTTATACCGATTGCGTCCAAATTTTAATACCCGCCCGTATTTCAATTCCACATATCAAATCCCACTTCCCATAGTAGTTAGGTTTTAGAATTCTGTCCTCGCATATACATAGACTGATATGTGGTCACCCCTCAGATGATTGGGCCCAAATTTAGATAAATATCTAAAAATCTTATGATAATACAATGTATAGGGCTGTCGAAATTAAATTTCCGGTAGTCACAGGGCCCAAAAGATCGTTCTTCTGGCCCGAAGAGACAAATATTTGGACATCAGACACTTTACAGCTCGAGATTTCTGAAATAAAAAAATGCAGTTTAAAAATAGCCAGTCGCTGGCGCTACGAAATATCTAGTGAAAATGAGATGTCTAGACAATGGAGGACTAGTGGTCTTAAACAAAAGGAAAGCAATAAGGACAATACACAATTACTAAAATATTAAAAATTACAATTATTTAAAAAAAACATCTATCTCTAAAGGATATACTGTACTAAACAAGCAAATCAGCGCATCCTAGTACATACTATTTTATGCTAAAACATGTTCAATAAACGAACAATCATGTTCGACAATTCCCTCCATTCTAAAAATCGAGCTTTCTACTTCTGAAAGGAGAAAGTCAACATGCATGTTTTGAATATGACAGAGAATACTGTTCTTCAAATCCAACGCAATTGTTAAACGTCCCCTGTAAACTTTGTCTTTCAAAACACTTCATATCCAGAAGTCTCAAGGTGTGAGATCGAACCATCGTGGAAGCTACATTGACAGGTAACATCGGCTAATCGCTCACGAGTCTGTCAATGTTCGGATCAACAATTATTGCACTGATCTTGAGATGTTGTGGGGCTCTATCTTGCATGAATACGATTTCTTATAGACAGCCTCGTTGCTGAATAGTAGAAATTACAGTCTACAACATATCAACTAACTTCCTTTTATCTTGCGTGACATTTTGTCCGTTAACAGAATAGGTGGTAAGATCTTGAAAACTCACGAGCTCAGAAAAATATGGTCCCATAATGAATAAAGCAATGTATCCGCTCCATGCGATCACTTTTGCATCATGGAAGACTTTGGCGTGCACCGCTTAAAAGATTTCTATTGTCCAGATGGGACAATTATAGCTATCCATCTGTCCTTAAGATGGAAGTGTGCTACGTCCATCCATGGTCATGAATCATCAACCACCATTCTCGCGATAAAGTGTAGCACAAATGTTTTGGAAGTGTCCGGATATATGGTTTCAGTTGCTTAACCACTTGAATCTTATACGAATAGAATTTCAGAATTCTACGCATGATATGTTGAACTGTGGAGTAAGACATATCAAGTGTACTGACAGTTTAGTAAAGCATTTCACTGCTTGTTTCCATAATCGATGTAGCTATATCCTCTAAGACGGCGGTGTTGACCTCTTCCCAGCAGAACGTCCAGTTATCCTGTTCGCTCGGATTTCACCATGTTTCGAAGAACACGCGCGACATCGGCTTACTTCGTTATTTCTTGACACGGAATTCACTCACAGCTGCCCCTACATGATCACCACTTTGATAGTACATTTTCACTACTTGTACTCTCATTGTAAAAGTTGGCATTCTAAATTGCTCGTCTGATTGTGGCACGAACAACATCTTCCTTTTATCCTGCGGGACATTTTCATAAGTTGCTGCAATGGGCTAACCCACAGCCCCATCTGTTAGCTATTTTTAAGTCATTGTTTTAATTCAGAAATATCTAGAGAAAGGATGGCAAACCAATGGCACGTGACACAATATTTTGGGCACGCCTTCGATCAAAATGGTTTGCATTTTACGGTTTGCAGAATGGTTTGCATGTGACTTCATTTGATAAACTGGACTTACCCCAATTCGATTGGTTGGAAATTGTAGAATTTGAAATACAACTGATTGACTTCCAGTCTAGTTCAATATGGATTTAAAAATTTATTGAAACAAGGAAAAAGTTATAATTGATTGAAACAGAAAGATTAATAAGTAATATAAGTAATAAAAAACTAGTAACGAAATTTTGGAAACATGGAATTCGGTTCCAGAGTCATTTAACTGTTTGAAGAAGCTGGCTCATGCAATTTTAACCATATTTTCGTATACCTATGTCTGATAATCCTTATTTTCAGAGATGAATAACATTAAAGACTCTCTTACAAACCGTTCGGCAGATGATTCCAATCCAGTATGTATTCTGCTAAATGTAACATCTTACACACCTAATATAAGTTATTTTTCATCTAATCTGCAAAAACAGAAGTCTCGCTGTCACTTTAATTTGAATTACACGTATAACGTAAACATTTACTACTGTACAATGCAAAATATATTTTTTCGTTGTAAATAAAGACTTTTGAGCTGTTAATAAAGAGTTTGATAGAGTTATTTGAGTTGTATAAATAGTTTGAGTTGTATTTAATTTTATTATTTTCCCAATAATCACAACTCAAAATTATTTAACGGCACGTCTATACCTCATTAAATATTTCTTTAGAAAAAATGGCACGTTGATCCTTAAAGCTTCGCCATCCCTGCTCTAGAGCCTCCTTTAAAGTGTCTGCTGAAGAAATATTTTTTCTGTTCGTACTAGTAGAATGGTCTCAAGGGCTCTTTGAATAGCGGAAGCTTAAATTCAACAAACCTGTATGTTTTGATTGGTGTTGAGTCACATGGACGAGCATTGTCAAGTTGGAGGATAACTTTGTCATGCTTCTCTTTGTACTTTTTCAGTTTCTTCTTCAATACTAGGCTCAAATATATTAATTGCATCTGATACTATTTTCTCTGTGATAGTTTCATTCAGTTTTTATAGCTCATAATATATCATACCGAGATAATCCCACCAAATGATTATCCTTGAACATATCCTTGGCATCATGAATATTCGCTCTGAAGCGTTAAAACTAATCACTGCATGTTCTTTCATTAAGATTAGATTTACCAGAAGTACTTGAAATAATTTTATGCATCTCAGTCGCATTTTTTTTTCAAATAAAAGTTAAAGTCCAAATTTCTTTCAAATGAAGAGTGTTTCGCTCTTAAATTACATCTACAGCTGCTGATGATGATGATGTCGTGTCCGCGTTACCACGGAAAGGGGTTGCAGTGGCTTCTGAGGGTAAAGACCCCTGAGCACCCGAGGGCAGAGGTCTGACTTCTAGCTCATATGAAGATGAAACACTTACATTCGCTTGCACAACTCCTTTATACAGGGGAGGCGGCACATTCGCTCACCTCACAGATAGAACACAGAGGAAGAACAACCACACCCGAACCGGGACTCGAACCCGGGACTCCCAGATCACGGGGAAGTCGCGCTACCCCTATGCCTGGACGCTGGCGGCATCTACAGCTAAAACGAATGAATGAAATAAAACCACATTTCATATATAGACTGGTAGGCATAGGAAGATAAATCCCCCCCCCCAAAAAAAATTCTAGAAGTTGCCGATAGGATAAATATTGGCGCTGCTGTTACGTACGATCGAGGAAATTTGCATATCGAGATGGATTACGTAAAATTCCTTGTGCGTGCGTGACAGCAGCACCATGCATTCCTTATAAAAAGGGAAGAGCAAACAACCTGTAAGCAGTTCGTTCTTGACTGTAAAAATATTTTTTACTGTTGTTCCTAATTAACTGTTGATGTGTTTTTAATATGGGCTCTACCTTACGTCAGCATGCTTTAATGGTAAAACTGTTTTACCCTAGACAGTGTAATGGCGTGGCTGCTCTTTAGCAAACCTGCATGTCTGGAAACAGATCATAGGATGGGCTGTTACGAACACCAAAACTAGCAGTTTACACTCCGCAATGTACCAATGTATCATATACCATATGCAATACGTTGTACACAGGGAAGGTCAGAATTTTAAAAATGTTGCACGGCATCCAGTGGACCTTAATATTGATGAATAAAAGATTATTTTCTGTGAGTTCCATGAATTCAGTCATAACTGTACTCCCACAGCACCAGTATTTCCTCTACCAGCAACTTTTGGTACAAATTATTATTCTGCTGAATTTATCTTCCCATGCCTCCCACAGTCTGTATATGAAATGTGGTTTCATTTTGTTCATTCGTTTTAGCTGCAGATACCACCAAACAGAGAAAGATTTTTGTAGCCGCCCTGTAGTTATAATGCAAACATAAATTCATTAATGTGGTGATGCTGTTATGTCGACTCGTACTTACGGTTGCATCATCTATTGAAAAACGGTGGAAACAACGTTGCACGCCTAATAAATAGTGTGAAATATTTAAAATAAAATTAATCTTTTTTGTGTCGAAAGAGATACATGATTGTGGTATTCATTTATGGTAAATGGTTTATGTGTTATGTTGCAGCCTTGTAGCATCATGTATTGAACACACCGTTGATTTTATTCGTAAAATATTAAAAATGATTCTTCAAAATGATTTATTAGCATTAACAGCATTAACGATTTATTAACATTATTATTATTTATTAAAAATTTATCAATCACATTTTTCTTGGGTTTTTAAAGTAGCCATGAATTTAAACACTTATGAATTTTAGGAAATATTTGGCTCATTGCTTTTTCTTTCTCAAATTTGGAAGTATATAGAGAGGAAATAATGTAATCGCCGAAGATTTGGCTGCTGGATTTGAATAAGCTTAAGCCTTTATTAAATCGAACAATGCATTTTTTTTAATTATGCATATTTGTCTATCTGCTAATAAATACAATGGCTCTGAAACAAAGCTAAATGAAAGAATGATTATATCTATCTTTATATACCATTCTTAATGCTCAATTTTGAATATCTTCTATAATCTGTACGAAAAACGCTTACTCTTTCTGTCATAAATTAATTTTCGGTACCTTAACATCTTTATCAAAACTTCTTAACGGTTCATAATTTTTAATAATGCGATCGAAGCAAAAATCATTTGTTATAAAAATCCATTATTTAGAAGATTTTTTCCCCTAATCGTTACTTGTATGTTAAATTTAAATCGAAAATCCTCTTACATGAAGAAAATCAGAGGAAAGTAAGAAGGGTGTGTCGTCATGGGGTAGACCAATATTCAAAATTTATAATCAATTTTGAACCAGATGAATAAAAATATAAGCCTTTAACTTTTTCAGGTACTCATTCAGATTATATAAAAAGTAAAGAAAAAAATTGGTATAAATGAAATAATTTAAAGTGAGATGATACTCCAAATCCATTTTTAGGAGAATGGGCGTAACTGACAAAGAAATTTAGTGAATACTTTTCATAAAAAAAGCAAAGCAGAAAAATAAAGATTTTTTTCATTACTAATCTAATACTTGTTTTGACACAATATTATAGCAAATGAAACATAAAACTGATTTCCCGCTTACTCTCCTTTCAAATAAAAAAGTTCTTTACCAGTTTTCTTTAGTGAAAAAAAATGTTTTTTTTTGTATAGAAATAAATTAATATTGGTAAAAGAAATTGCATATTTTTGTATAAAAATTCTGATTATAACTTTATTGTACATGGAAAAATCAATAAAAGATTTAAATGTAAAAAGGATTTAATATTAAATACCGATAGCGACCTTTAATGCAGATAAAACGGCGTCCTGGCATAAGGGCAACGCGTCTTCCCCGTGATCTGGTCACCATGGGTTCGAGTCCTGGTTAGGGCATGGTTGTTCTTCCTGTTCTATCTGTGACATGTGTGAATGTGCCCCCATGTAAAAAGGGGTTGTGCAAACGAATGTGATGCGGCGTGAGTAGCAAAATCGCACTCCTGGCTCAAACTGGCACTGCTAAAAACAAGAGACACTCTCTTCCGGCTTTAAACCGTGGAATTCGAAATCAGCGGGCTTGTCCATGGCAAATGTCATCAGGAACAACAACAATATAAAATAAAAGATTAATTGAAAACCTAGAGATATAAATTTAGTTCAGTTATATCCCCCGTTCTTAAAGCAACACTAGGGTTATTTTGGGATGGACCTCGTAATTTTAAAACGTGGTCAGGTAACAAGGACGACGCCTAAGGTGGCACCCTCACCTCTAACATCTTCCACATCAAGCCGGCGTGAGGACGTTTGCCTTGACGAATTTAAAACACACCAAACTAGCTTACACGATGGTTCTTCAGTTGAATCGGATCTCGAATATGAAACCCATCGGTTCCGAAGCTGAGGCCCCACCACCGTGCCCCAAAAGAGATATAAAAATTTCGTTTTGAGAGCGATAAATTATTTGGGAAAAAATTAATCAGATTTTTTATTTTTTTACTTTCGAAATCAGCAAATTTAATTCCAGATCAATGATCTCATTCGTTAAGGCGCATGCCAGCTTTAATCAGTAGACTGTGTTTAAATAAAATTAATATCGAGTGAATTTGAATTTACAATAACGAAATTGCCTTAACAGAAATAATGAATAAATCTTTCAGTTTTTGAGACTAAAAAAACCCCGCCAGGCATAATTAAATTAAAATATATCAAAGCATTTTCCTTTAAATACATGCAATCAGAAATTAATTTTTGTAAAGAATGATTTAACATTTTCGTCGTAACATTAATATCAATATTGCTTTAATGTTTGTTTTAATTTGTTTCCTAAGATACCGGACAAAAATATTGACTTTTAAGACTAAATTAACGAGGCAATATTTGAAAATCTATTTTAATTTATTTCCTAACATACTGGATAAAAATATTGGTTTTAATTCTAAATTAACAAGACAAGACTTTGACGTCGATTTTAATTTGTTTCCTAAGATACCGGACAAAAACATTGGTTTATAAAACTAAATTAAAAAGATAATACTTTGAGGTCTATTTTAAATACCGAAGTCATAGAACAAAACCTTAAAATAATAAATACGTTGTTTTAAAATCAATATCGTTTTGTGCATTGATCTCATTTCTCTAGTTTTTCATCCAGCATTTATTATCTATTTAAAAACCTAAAGGCTCAAAAAGAAGTAAGAAGAAGTCAATGATCCGGTTGATAAAGACACTTTAACTACTTGCACAAAACGATCCATGCAGAAGAACAATAGAATAGCTCTTTATATCAAACAACGAGTGTTTGCATTTACTTCGAGGTGATAAGGGAAACATTTGCAAAATATGGCACATAAGATGAATTAAGCTGTAAATCAGAAACTGTGTTTGTTTCTATTGAAAATTGTTCCGTTTCTTTTTTAAATAGTTTTAAAAAATAGAGTAACGATATTAAAAAGACATTGAAGATTGTTTATTACATTACACAAAGCTGAAACAAATTTCAAATCAAGATCAAGTGATATCTACCATAAAGAGAAAATGAGAGAAAAATATATCATTTTTAAAATTTTGTATGTTTTTGGAATACCAGGAATAAAAAGCCATAAACAGAAAAAAATTTCATATGTTTTATGTATGATGGTGGTACTTTTTGCATGTTTTTCCTTTACATCCACTTCAGTTTTGAACATGTATCAGCTGGTTACAGTGTGCAATAATTTTCGCTGTTCTAAATTCGTAGTTTCTTACACTTTTCGTTGTCTGTCAATTTTTGTGACTCTGTGCATCACATACTCAAGAAGAAATCTAATCGGTTGTTTATTGAAGGAAATTAGAAACATAGAACAAAAGAATGAATTAAAATCTGTAAATTGGCGGTATGGAATCAACTTCATTATTATATTGTTAATTTTACTTTGTATATTTTTCTTAGGCTCAGTGATTACTATTTTGTGCACAAATGCTATCTTAATGCAAAGTATTTTTAAAGAAATAACACTTGAATATGATACAAATGTTAATTTAAGTGTCAAAATAATGATTCTTATAATTTATATTGCCATCAAAGAAACATGTAAAGACGTCGTTCCTCTATTTTTAGCATTGTTTTACATCCAAGTGTGCTTAATTCTGACTAATTTGATAAATCAAGCCTCAAAACATCTGAATTTTTTAATTTATACGAAACAGAAACAACAGGTAGTACAAAACTTCATTTTGTCGTATAGTGCTTTGCATAGACTTACTTTGATGACTGAATCAACCCTGTCACTACAAATATTTTGGCTCATGGCATCTCAGTTCATGATTCTTTACGCAACACTTTCACAAACGTTGGGTTATTTTAGTGAAACAAACTCTATGTTTTACTATGCGTCGTTGAGTTTCAGTGTTCTGCACTGTTTTTCCTTTTTTTCCATAATTTTTATTGCTTCTCTAGTAAATAAAGCCGACGTTAAGCTCCGTGAGGATATGAGTGAAATTGTTTTTCGCCTTCATCAAAGCAATGAAACTAAAAGATTCGGTGAAACCCTCCAGCAGTTTATGTTGTCCAAGAAACGTTTGATTTTGTCTGCTTGGGATGTGTTCCAGTTCACCAAAGGCTTACTTTTTTCATCCGCTGGAATTTTGATGACTTACAGTTTACTCTTGCTTCAACTAGATACGCCTCCTAAAGACCAATAACAATAATCTTCAGCTGTGTATAAAATATAGGTATGTATTATTGCAAATCTTTAATGCTGCTTCCCAGTACGGTTAGTTCAATCATTGGAAAGACCGTTTTAAGATCAGCTCTGTTGGATGCTAATTGGATGCTGAACCAGGGATCAAACTTGGTGACCATTTGGCAACTTTGGGGGCAAAATAGATAATACTGGAATCTTCTAGAATTTTGGCGATATAGACAACAGGAACCGAGATATGCCTGATTGATCCAAAACCTTTTCTGCCCGGTTCTGGGAATTATAAAATGCCGGCAGTCTCAAGTCGTGAAACTAGGCGTAATCGTGGAAAGAATCAAAGGCTAATAGCTGGATCAATCCGGCGAAAATGAAGCGTTGTGTGATGAATTGAGCTACGTGCCGAGTCCTGGTATTTATTGTCGAAGCACCATCGAGTCACGTGTGGAGTTGCCAGTCGTGTAGTAGTGAATCGGCAGTTGAATACAGCTAAAGCAAGCAGACAATGGAGAATTTCTGACTTTTGGAGAGACCATAGAGTGCAGCTACGTAGATCCCTTCCTCCTGCTGAATTCTGCCTGGCCGCTTTATGTGCTATGATTGTTATTACTACCGATTACTACTTATGGGCTACTGTTTGTTGTAGTGTGCTGTATTGCGTGTGTTCGTCTGTATTCGTTTCTTCGTGTTTAAGTCACCGTTCGTTACAAAATGACTGTTTCTTCATCTACTAGCAATTCGAAAGAGCCCCGAATTCATAAAAATATTAATAATGCTAAATCTCACAAATAAATACATGTTTTATACGGGATGATTAGTAAATTTCTTTTAAGGAATTTAGATTCAAAACGTTGTTTCGTGCAGCTAAGACAATAACATATAACTTTAGTAAAGTGCCTATGTTGAATATATTGAGATAGGTCATACCGTCCCTATCGGCAAAATAAGCAATTAATACAACAGAACGTCGTCTCATACTCCCGTGTCGGAAATCATTCTGGTCACTGAAGAGTTCGACAGGCATGTTACGGGAATTTTATTAAATATCAGAATATTTATAGAATAAAAATAAAAATAAAAATAATGTACAGAATTTACAAATATATAAGAAATGATAATAATATGAAACCGTTTACAACGATTTTCTACTTTGAAATATTATAGAAAAATTATCTGAAATAATAATACGCAGAAAGATATTATATATAAATAAAACACATGAATTCTGGGATTATTGCACTTGTTATCATAACAAAGAAGATGAGGATGCAGCTAAAAAAATCTGTTATAAACTATTTTGGTTAATGGTTACAAAGAAAACCTCTTATTTGAAAGATATTTATAAATGCATATGAATGTGAAGAAACTGTGATGCTTCCCCCCCCCTTAGTCATTGTGTGTATGACAATTGATGTCGAACGCTAGGGTGTTAAGAAAATATCTGTATTTTCACTGATATATTTAATTATCGAATGGATTTTTTTTTACTAAAATAACTTTGCAAAATAATACAGATCGTTAAAACGTACAATCAGAAAAATGACGCTGTATTACAATAAAAGAAGTGGAAATTTCTCACTGAGTTATCTATAAATTTGGTGGAGATAATTGCCATTAAAATTAGGAATATTCCGTGACTTGAAAAAAAGAGTTCGTCTTAAAACTGAAAAAGGTATTTATTCTGCGGTATTATCATGCAATTTTTACGAGTTAAGCAACGGCTAAGTAAAATCTAATCAATAAAGAAAGTAAGCAAAAATAGCAAAAAAAAAAAAAAAAAAATTGGAAAAACGCATTCGGGGATTTTATTTACTATAATTAGAGAAAACTATTGTATTTAAATTAAAATAATTTTTTTAATTATTTTTTAATTCAGGTGAAGATTTTTTAAAACCTTACTCTAGACTTTTTTGTAAGTCAACCATCTAACTCTCCGACCCGCCACGAAGGCACACGGATTTAAACCATAAAACTGAATGACCGGACCGCCGCAACAGCAACATTGGCAGGAGCTGTGATTGAGTCCTAAGGGCCGTCACCGGCCACGGTACAACCATCCCCTAAGGAAGTACGTCCCGTCATCGATGGGAGGAGTCAGATCCTTCACCTATTAGTGTACCCACCAGGGTGGGGAGATACAACCACCAGGCCGGAAGCATCTCATCCTTATTTCGAGGTGCCCCGCACGGGGGTTTAGACTTTTTTGTAACAATATTATAGACTATTATTATAGACTTATATATAGTATTATTATAGACTTTTTTGTAACAATACTTTTCGGTTACTTTAGTTAATTTAATAACAAGAGACAGCGATTCCATTAATAATTTTAAATATTTATGAGACTTGTTGAGCAATTTAATTTAAAATGAGTCTTTATTCTATAATACGTATGCACAGAGCATACTATTCCATACAATTAAAGCGTTAAAAATACTGATTCGTTTACATTTTTTGCTATTGCCGATTACATGTATGTTTAATTTAATAATTTCCTGACTTCCGTTTTCCTTAATTAATTAATAATTAATTCATACGAGAAACATATAATTAATATTTACTTTTTACCTAAGTATATTCATTTCTATTCAAGATAAAAATTTGGAACTGGCAATGAAATAAATTTATAAAATTCTTTTCTTCTGTAATTATTTTCGAAACAAATTCGATCCATATTTTATTTTATTATGAAAAATAGAAATTACTTTAGTTTAAATGTTTAAACATCAAGAAATATATTATCATACACATATATTAAGGCACATACTTGTTTAACTTATAAAACAAACGTTAAGTAAATTCCTCAAACTAAATTGTAGAGCAAAAATATAGCTGTAATTGATCATTTCAATAACAGTAAATTATTATTATTATTAATGAGAATGGAAGATTGTTAAACAATAAAAAAATTCACATTATCCTTTTCTTTTTCAGGAATATAAAACAACTATTGCCTTTCATAACGAA
>JAPMOR010110522.1:0-17471 GCA_026543865.1 Argiope aurantia
AAATTGCAGATAAATTAAAATTATTACATATATATTAAATGTATTTTAATTTATCAGCGGTTAATTATGCAGTTTTTCCTTCCTACATAAGTGCATTATAAATTTTTCGGTCTTATTTAAAGTTTGAGTAATTTTTCCCAAGTAGAATTTTTTCCGAATTTCCAAGTAAAAGGTGGTTTAACAAGATTATTCTGACGATTAAATTAATCGATAAACCTATATATTGTGTTTAGAATAATTGCAGAAAATCAGAGAGTTTCATAGGTCATTCATTTTTTTTTAATCGCTTGGATCTTATAACAGCTTTATGTTTTCAGATGTGAGAAAACCAGAACCATTTTTACGCATGCGCCAATAGGGTTTGATTTCACCAAAATGGCCGTGGGGGATGACAACAGATGGTTGAGAAGATGTTAATTATTTTAATAAGTAGTGCTTAAAAAGTACAGCTTCGAATTAAAGCGAAGTAATACTATTCAAAGTCAGCATTGAAAATAATAATAAAATAACGCCTAACGAATAATAGGGAAAACTGCTTTACTACGTTTCACCTTTCTGTGGAATAAAATGGTCCGTAAGTGCTTGGACACATAAGTCGGAAATTAACAATAAGCTTAAAATCTTGATGTAATTATTTCATTACACTTTCTCGTATTCTAAAATTTCATTTCATGTATTAGTAATCAAAGAACTTAGTATCAAAAATAAATAGATCCATTTTTTTTATTACAGTTGTTTAATCTTAAAATCCTTTTATACTAAAATGCAGTCTCAATTTGTTTCAGAACTTATTTTTCTTCTCCTTAATAAAGCTGTCTAAAGGACCCCCCCCCCCTCCGCTTTTATTTAGAAACTATATTCACTTCTTACTCCCAATTTTGTAAAATGCATATGTTCATTTTTAATATGAATCCTCAATTGATTTTTCACATGATTGCGTTATTTTCGAATATTTATTTTCTGTAGTGGTTTCGTAAAAATCTTTTTTTAGACGAAAACGATCGAGGAAACCCCGATTAAGAAAAATGTATGACCTTCTTATAGATTTATTTTTGAGCTTTTCAACTTTTATGTTTGCGCACTATATTCAAATATAATCTATTTAGTTCAGTTATGATATCTTTTTTCGCATTGTCGGACAATGTGTTTTTGGTTTTCCCATGCTTTATCTTGTGATGGTGTGAAGTATTATCTTAAGTAAATATCGAAATCTTTTAATAATACCAGTTGCTTTCAGTTATTTATCTGTCAGTTTATCAGTTATTTGACCAGCCTTGAGACTTTTTAACCGTTTTTTACTGCACGCATATCATCGCTTGTTTATCATAGTTTGCTTTAAAAGTTTTTGAAACAAAATTTTCTAGTTGTCTATACGAAACTTTCAGAAAGTTAACGAGTATTTATTTTCATTATTATTATTTATTCTTTAGGCCAGGGAGCTAGCTATTGGTGAGCAAATGATTTCTAGATCGTGACAATACTTTCTCTCTATTTGTAGACATGTAATGTGATCTTAAAATCTGCTGCAAGCCACACATTATATATATTGCATTTAATGGTAAATGTGTCCCCCTCCCCCTACAAAATTTTCTCCTTACTTTATAAAACTCTTGTAAACAAAATTTGTTGTTCGACGCTGGAAAAATTTAATTCGCCCAAGTTAAAATCAGTCGTTATAGTTTCAGCTGGTGAAAAGTGAGTCGCAATGCCTAATAATTTAGGAATCCCTGCTCTGGACCATTTGAATGCAGTTACGTGGGGTGTCAAAAAGTTCCGGAACTATGACTGCTGTCAAAAACTTTTGTCTTCGTAGACATATCATCACCTGCAAAATATTCTTTATGTTACACGATAAAGCATTCTGACCACTTCTGAAGGCCTCGGTGGTCTGCTGGTAAGGTCTCGGCTTCGGAAGCGGAAAGTTTCAGGTTCGAGATCCGGTTTCGCCGAAAAACCATTGTGTACGTGCGTTTGGTGTACGTTAAATCCATTGGGGCCAAATGTTAATGCACGTTAAATCCGTCGTTCTCCCGAGGGTGTGGTGTAGAAATTTGGAGAGGGGTTTGCCAGCTCAGGTGTCGTCCTCGTCATCTGACCGTGGATCAAAATTAGGAAGTTCGTTCCAAAATAGCCTTAGTGTTGTTTTAAAACTGGACGTTAATATAACTAAACTAAACTGGCCGCTTCTGAAATGTGCCGTGGAAGTCCACTTCTCGAAGCTTGTTTAACACTATATGCGATTCGCGTTGGATATTGTGTCGTAAGTCGATAATTGAGTGGAGAAAGGAGTTATTAATTAAATTGTAATAATATTGAATTTATTTTAAACAGTTAAAAAAATCAGTAAACTGTAAAATAAGTAATATTTTAGAAATTATAACACTAAACAGTCATTTAAAGCAGTCATTAGAAAGCGATTATTTGACCGCTCTTGCTTAGTGTTAAAAACCAGAATTAAATAAATTATCATAAATAATATGGTTGAATTTTATTTTATCTTTACGTGGCCTCTCCCCAGTCATCATTTATGATTTATACTTACAAAAACTTTCAAATAAAGTACAAATTTAGGTTAAAAGTATTAAAAATTTTTTTAAATTATGAAATTAAACTTTTTATACCTTTTCTCGTACCCTATAGTAAGTAAATGTTTACACGTATCCTAACATATAACACATCCAGTCATTCGTGATTTGATGTTTAAAAGTTTGACATCGATAGGAAAGAAGTTGATTAGTGTTATTTCGTTTTAAAATTAGAGATGGCTCAATTTATATGAGAATTTTGAAGTTAAGTTGAAGTATGGTAAATGAATACGTCAAATTAGGTAGAATCGGCAGTGTAAAAATGAAAAAGAGTTTGGAAGAAACAGATAATGGTAGCGTAATGCATATGATAAATGGAATTATGATGCGCTCAATTATGCAAATATAAACCTAATTTCTCTCACTTGGAACTTATTCATTTGAAAAGATTTTATTTGAAGTACTTGTTTACTATCGCCGGTTGTGAAAATAAAGGTCTGTTGAAGAATAACATGTTGCGCCTCTTATATTTTCATTGCTCATATTAGGGTAACTATATTTTTTGTAAAAAAATGAAGAAAAAAAAAAGAAAGAAAGAAAAAGTAAGAATCCTTCAGAAGTTATTTTTTTAAAAAATCATGTTATTAGTTTCTTTCATGCAAAGTATTTACCGATGAATAAAATAGAGAGCGTCTAAACATTTAATTCGAATTCGCGGTAAAAAATCAATCATCAAACTATCCTGACCGAGTTTATAAAGATAAAATATTTTTAATTTAATTTTTTAAAAAAAGATTTTGTACATTTTCACTTGATTTGCTAGAATTTGAAATTTCTTACATTTGTGACTTCCCTGTGATGCGATAATTCTGCATATTCAGATCTGAGTTATAAATTGATCAATTAATTTAAATCGGTTTTTAAAAATAACATATATGCTCCCCTTAATAGCGAATTTGTGAAGGAAAAAAAGTTCATATTTTATTATATTTAAAAATATTATTTCATTATAATAAAAGAATTATAAATTGACTCAAAAGTCTATAAAAGTATAAGTAAAATAATAAAATTACTTTTTAATGTACTAATACGCGTTTTAAAAACAGTCAGATAGTTAGCACTCAACCAACAACATATTACAAATTACCCATTTAAGCAATATTTTCTTTAATAATATATTATAATAAGCATATATTTCCTACTGAAAAAATATATATAAAACATTTAATCTTTTATTACAGTTGTAATTAGTATAATAAATGGCGGGGGGAGCTGCCAGCTTAAATAATATTAAGTTATTTTTTATCAGCTTTGTACGAAATGCCTAACTTTTCACGTTTCATGAAATACTCTTGCTTTTGAAGTATTTTAATAATGTCTATAAATTTCCATAATTCATTTTAAATAGTATCGCAAAAACCGCGATAAGCTTAACTATTGAACTACTTCAATAAATTATCAGTAAACTTTCCTGTAGCTTCTAAACAAGAAATGCGCCGATTTAGAGAAGTTATGCGAGATATTTTCTTCACTCACACACTAATTTGAATCTTAAAGAGGCTGCGGAGAGGGGGGGGGGGGTGGCAGAAAAGCAAGCAAATCGTTTTCTCCAAATCTGTAAACCAGTTTGTCCGCCATCCGCTGTGATGTGCCAGTTAAAAGAGCGCATGATCTCAATTCTCTTACTTTTGATTCTTTCTTTCATTTTTTTATTATTCATGTTTTTGTTGGTGCGCTCTTTAACTCGTGTGTGAAGAGACGAGACGAGAGAAGAGGTGAGGTGAGCGCGGAGCTAAAAGTTCACCAGTTCGTTGTTTATGGTTCATGGACTCTGGCGAATACGGTACGAGTACAATGTGTGTGTTCGACTAAACACTTTTACATTACTTGGAATGTTGTCCCGCCATTGGACGGCAATAACCCTTCTGCGAAAGAAAAGAAGAAAAAAAAAATTTTTTTTGTTTTGTTATTTTTTTCTACCTTTTTATTGTCGCGTTTGTCTGCGAATGTATGCAAGTACACGGATGGCAAAACTCGCCGTGTTACGCGGTTAGCCATGCATAGGAAGGAAATGCGTTGGTGGTTTTTGCCTACAGAGGTTTTGTTTCAAGCAAATTGATATTATGTAGGGATAGGGTCCGTGTAGGGGGTTGACTTTTATGCATATGTATGAAGAAAACTGGGGAGCTATCTTACCGCTCAATCGATTTTGATGGATCGGCAAATTATTTTTTGGAAGCTGCTGGATTTATTTGTGTTCAGACATCCTCGTTGCTAAGTGGCAGTGTCAAACAACCCTTGTTGGGTGTCTTTTATTTGACATTTCAGTGTCCATTTGCTCGTAATGAAGGTAAAGTACTCGCGAACACACTTGCCTTGTGGGTGCTGAATTATATTATTGTTAACAGACCGTCTCCGTTGCTAAGGAGCGGTGTCAAACATTCCTTTTTGTTCGATTTGCGGTTACTTATTTGTAACTATTACGATGATAAAACCATTGGCTGCTTCTTCAATAGTGATACCCAGGACCAATGAATTAAAAGGCTGTAACCCAAGAGAGCATTATGTTTTGCTATAACAATTTTTATTTCAAACCAAAAAAATTATAATTGAATTATGCGGAATAAGGTGCAGGCAGTAGAAGTTACCTACATTCAGTGACCGATTTCCGCTTAGGTAAACTAGGCAACTGCCTAGGACCTCTCAGCTGAGGAGTTCCGCAAAGAGGTCGATTAAAAATTATTAGCTAGCTGCCAAATAAAAAATATGTAAAAATTGCAAATATTATAAGTAATAGTATGTTAGAATAATGTTAAAACATTAATTGGTTGTTTCTATCTGTTTCGTAACGGTCACTTAGTTATTACTGTATTCATCTGCAACTGTTTAAATAAAATTTATTAAATAAATAAAACATGTGCATCTTTATAAAATTTTTGAAATATAAAAAATAACTGAAATAGATTATTATTAACGTGTTGATTAAGTAAAAAAATGTTTTGAAATATGAAACAAGATCGTTTAACCCTTTAAAGAGCCATTTTTTTAGTCATATTACGTTAAAATATTTTTAGGCTTAAAATTAGAATAAGAAAAGGGATTCATTTAGCTTATTAGATAAATTTAATTTGATTAATTAATTAATTTGGTTAATTAATAATTAAGTAACAAACCAAGACACATCATTTTGTGTCAGATAAAGAACTGAAGCATCTAAGTTTCTGTATTTCTAAAAAAATTTGTCAGAACTTATGCCAACCTACATAAATTCATACAAAGATTGATAAATTTGGTGGGAAGCATACTTCCCACGGCCTTAGAAAGGGTTAATTTATTAAAGTAAGACCTCACAATGTTAACTGTCCAATGCCGCGAAATATCTTTACTGCCTATATTATTAGTAATAAACTAAATAGTAGCATTATGATAGCGGATCATCAGATAAGTCCTTTAATCTTACTATAGAGCACTACTTTTTAGACATTATAAATTGGCTATTAGACGGGTATTTTCATTGGACGATAATTACTCAAATTCCTTGTTAGGGTTTTAATGGGAAGTCAGATCGTTCAAGCCCAGAGCTCTCAATTTTTTTACGAAAACAGTGGCGAGAACTGCATTTAATTGTGTATTATATATAAATTTTTTATTACGAAAGATTTGTTGACGCAACTAACACTTGGATCATTTAATTAAAAACTTTTGTTGCATGCGTTATCAAGGACATTTCTAATGAAAAAAAAATGAAGCATTTGCTAATGATAAACAAGATGAGAGCTTTTATTTCGGTAACTTTTTTAATAATATTTTGTATATAATAACTGATGTTTAAAATATCTTGTTTGAATTGTCTTTGATTACTAAAGTTAAAGGATTTCAGTAATCCACAGTTCACGTAAGAAGCCATGAAGAATTCCCAACTAAATACCGGGTTCTCGAAAATATGGACCTTGTATGTGCTTATCATCCTTTTTTAAGACTTGTGATTGAAATTTAAGTAAAATCAAGATTCATTAAAATAAAATCAATAATTTAACGAAATTGAATTCAATTCAGTTCAGTCATAAGTGTCACTAGTGAATGTCCTTAAACATAAAAATTATAGAATTACTTCCTAGAGATAATTAAAAATTGATCGGTTAAAAAATTACTCGAGTATGATTCTCAGAATTTGTCAAGAAAAGATAATCTATACTTATATAAAGCTCAGTGTGTGTATGTGTTTTGTCGCTCTACAGGCCAGACCGTTTCACCTACAGCTTCCAAATTTGGTACATGTATACCTTGAAGATCGGGAATGTGCACCTGGGGTTCCTTTTGAATTTTTATTAGAATTTTAATTATTGATTAAAAACTAACTTTCCCGCCAAAAAATCTTTTTCATTTTTCCCACCGCCAAATGAGTAAGGCTTAAGTTTTTTTCCCCCAACAGTAATGAGGCTAAGGTTAATATTTTTCGGCCGATTATTTCAAACGATTCTGTTTATTTTCTAAATGTTTGATGCATTTAAAATTAAACAATGCTAATGAATCGATCTCTCAGATTCATTCTGAAGTACTTTTGAATTAAAATAAAACAGAACAAAGGAAATTAAAAATTTCTAATCTGCATAGCGTTACCCCAACTGGCGTAGAATAATTTGCGTTACCGTAACTGGCGATGAAAATTCACGCATGCGCATTGTGTTCTGATTGTTGAGAACGGATGCGGATTTGATTTAAAATATTTTTAGGTTAGTTGTATGCTTTTGTTATTAAATTGTATATATGTTAGTTATATATTTTTTGTATATGCTTATAGTTTTAAGTAAATCGTTTTTTAAGTAGTTTTTTTTTAAACCTGTTTTCAACCGATTATTTTAAACGATTCGTTTTATTTTTTTAGTGTTTGATGCATTTAAAATTAAACATTGTCAATGAATCGATCTGTTCATGATGAGCTGATAAAATTTTGTTGACAAATTCTTGAGATATTACCTAAATTAAGAAAGATATTCTTTAGGGCCCATGAAGTTTAAACGCTCAATGACTCTGTTTTCAGTAATCATATTATTAAAAAAAAATGCTTTGCTTCAGTAAGAAATATTACTATATTAATTTCAGATTAATCCTTTCCACTTTAATTTCAGGAATAAATTCTACGGGAGCTAACAGAAACTTAGAGAGATGCATATTACGTTACGACTGAAGGCCTTTATAATATTATGAGTGAATTATATGTCTATCAAAATTTGAAGTTTTAAAATATTTTGATGAAGAAGCTATTAAAGTAGGAATTGCATAAAATATTGAATTATTAAAATTTTAACGAACATTAAGATTGGTGAACCGGCTGGTCGCCAAAGGCGGCTAGTATATTAATTAAAGAAATACTAAAAAGGAAAAAAATAATAATGATGTAATAATCTGTCCAAATTCTGATTCTTCTTTTCTCTTTATACTTAGAATCGAATTGCGTAAAATAGATTATCATTGAATTTTATTAGCATTCAATTTTACAGCCGAAGAAAATAAATGAAAGAATCTTGTATTGTGCGGTATGCGCGCCTGAACCTGTCAAGGTCCTTCTTGACGTTAAAGTGACCAAAATAATGCTGCTTATTATTTCCATTTATAAGTAACTAACTAAATATGACACACAGCGATAAAAAGGAAGTGAAATCTTTCCAGAGAGGCAAAGCTAGTGCAGTCAGTTTTTTACTTTCTCATATACGTGCTATAGAGAAAGTATAGTAATCCTAAAAAAATTCGAATTTGAGATATTGACGTATCTCCACGTTGTAGACCTTCTTGAGTTCGACAAGCACCTTTTTAGAAAGTGTCCATCTGTCTGTCAGTGACTAAGATAACTCAAAAACACTTTGATCTAGAAGGTTGAAATTTGGTATATGGTCTTTACACGGAACAAATTTTGAGTAAAATCTGTTCAAAAGAAGTCTGTCTGACCGGCTGTTCGAATATAAGTTATATAGTGCAGACACCTGTCGCATTTTGAGCCAAAAAGAACAACGGGTTGACTGTTCTTTTAGTCTGTACTTTGAGAAACATGTAAACGGGATAATTCAAAAACATAGTGACTTAAATATATCAAATTAGGTATAAGATTTTGTAACTACAAATCCAATAGTTGTCAAATTTTTATTTCAGTCGGTTGAGAAAAAATTTGTCTGAAATATAAATTCGATTTTTGGATACTGTTAACCGCATGCCAGGGATTAATCGCCAAATAACTCGCCAAGTATCACCCATAGTTTTAGTAAAAATGCCAAATTCATGCCAAAATTTAATATTTCTTAATTATAGTACGCCAATACCATGTAAGGCGCTCTCTGGCATGACAATTCATTAGAGAGTATGTGAGAAAGTTTGGGGGAGACCATTTCCGCTGGTTTCTTGGTATGATAGTCTATACTCGAATTCACACCAAAATTCGCTGTGTATGTGAGCCTGATGAGCAACAAATTTGCCGCCGTGGTTCAAACGTTCTCACATTGGTGTAACTTGGATGCTTGGACAGTGGATATAGATCTCTTTCTCGTCATCTGACCATGATTAACCATAGTGAAGTTTGTTCTAACATAACACTCGTTAAGTTTAAAACGAAATATATATATCAAATATAGCTAAGTATACAATACTTCGAAACTATTAAGTTCCAGTTAGTACTAAAATTCCAAGTGGCTTTTCTAAAAACATCAGAAAGTGGCATTTGCACTTGATTGAAACTAACCGTATTTGGCCACCAACTGGTCCATTAGGAGTATTTGGTGGATTTAAATTCATTGTCTAAACGTCCATAAACGATTTTTCGCAAGATGTTGAAAAGTTGAGAGCATTCATTCTTAAAGAAGTTGCAAACACTAACATTAATATATAAGCATTAATTTTGAAATTAAATTGAAAATTTGTTGCTAGAAAGGAAACTTATTTTAGAACCACGAATTTGATGGATCGCGGGTTTAAGTGTGCGTGTATTATTCGCTATTATAATTCAATTTTGCAAAATTTTGAAATCATTATTTGTTAATCGCAAATCATGTGATTAATGATTCTTTTGCTATTGTAATGGAAGTTCGTGCGACAGTTTTCCGCCAAAATTCATTTCAAGTACGTCTTTATCATACAGGGTTATGTAATTGTCAATGTCAACTGGACAATGTCAAATGTTTTTGCGTTTGTTATGCGCATATCTAAGCATATTGACACAAACAGTAAATACGATTTCTCCAATTTTATTGTTCTTGCTCATTCCCAAAGGCCTTGGGTGTTGGGAATTTAGATGATTAATTATGAAGTTTTTCTTTATGAATGATTTGCAAACAAAATTTTGGACAAAAATTGCTAATGATTCAATAATTATGCTATAAGATTCGATGATGTCTGTGCAGTGCTGCGTCATATTTTACCAGGTTTAAACTATTATATATTTTGAAACATTTATCCTCTTCTATAATTTTCGTCAATTGATTTTGTTAAGACATGCGAAGTATATAAATATTATGATAAAATGAAAAATTTGCTACATTTGTTGATTTAAATTTAGCACGCATAAATATGTAGCTTGCAAGGCTGTTTTATTATTTAGCTAATCTAAGCGACCGAGTAGGGGTGCTGCAAAAATACGATGCTCAGATGAAATTTTTGATCGTCACAGTACATATTAAATTTTAATTTGGGTTTTAACAGTAATTACAAATGTACTTTTAAATATCTTAATGAATTGTTAATATTTAAAGTGAATTTAGATAAATTTAGGATAAAAAAAGTTCTGGGTAAAGCAATATCAGAATTATTTTTATAATTAAAAAATATTCATTTTTATATCAGATTTGTGTATAATTGGTTTGGCTATATATGTTTGGCTTTACTACTTTGTAATGTATTGTTTAAAAGCGCAAGACGCCAGTAGATTGTGATTTAAAATTTAATTATCTCAAATTGTTTGTCAAAAAGACTATTTATATTATGTTTAGATTATTAATATGTAACATTAGAATTGTTTTATTTAATGAAAGCGTATATCTTGACATGTAGTTTAGAGTTGGTTTCTTATTGCATAACTGTATGCAATTATTATTAAACTAATTTTTTATTATATTTCCTAAAAGCCTTATATACTTCAACTGATGAGAGAATCTGCGAGCATTTACTGTTCGCTTTCAGTTATTGATTTTTTACTTAAATTATTGTATAAATATTTTCTTAAGCAAAGCCAATATAACTTGTTTATATAACTTAATTTTATTTAAAATCTTCATAAATAATTAAACAGAGTCTAAAATGTTCTCAATCATATGGCAAATGTTTCCCCCCCCCCCCCTTTGATTACTTTTTTACCAAAACTAAGCAGAGTTTTTGCTAAAACTTTCGGTCGACAAACTTTTTACTGAGAACTAAAGAGCCATTTTAAAAATTATGTTTATAAAAATAACACTTATATTTGGAACTGCAAGTCAGCTGCTTAATATGTGAAATATAAACTCTTCTTCGAGATAGATTTTTTTTTGTTAGTTTGTTTGTTATAGAGTTAATATTTGCTTTTTAAAAAGCTGCAAGTTAATTATTTTTTATTATAATAGTCGTATTTATATAATCATAAAATATAATTATTTATGTAAACGGGTGGCTTTAAACATTCTTATGTATAAATAATCATTTTTCTTTTATCAAACAATAGATTGGAATTCCAAATAATTTATAACATATTTTTATAAACACTTGTTTGAATAATGAGATTAAACTATATAAATAAAAATTAGGAATAATATAGCGATTCTAATCTGTTGCTTAATTTCTGAGTTTATAAATTATTAAATTCTTTTCTTGATTTAAATTTAATAAAATTTTGTTATTCTCCGTTTTATATTTATTAATTACTAGCCGCATTTGGCGACCAGCTGGTTCGCCAGTATTACCGCTCGCTACAATTTTTAATTAAATATTTTAAGTAACTGGTCTCTTAAAGGATTCTCAAACAAAACATTTTTAATATTCAAATTTTGATAGTCATACCAAACTGATACTGTTTAAATCGTTTCGTTAAATTTACTATATATATTTTGCTAATTTGTTGTCATATCCGTCAAAACTTCAACTTAATTGTAAACAAAATGTAAATGATGAAATTGCAATTAATATTAAGAATTTTTTTAATAAAACCAAGCGTTTTATTTTATTTATCATTTTTATTGTTATTTATTAATTATTATTATTATTGAATGTGAGTATTGCAAACAGAATCACTCGGTATTTAAGTCTTATGTTAACTACAAAATATTTTTCATAATTTATGTAATATCTCAAGCAATAGTTCAGCAAAAATTTCTGAGATTCATCATAAAATTCAGTTTTTAGTTTTGCTTTCAAAAGGATTGAAATGAAATCAATAATTATATTTTGTTCCTGCCTATAAATATATTTCAAAAATTATGAAGTCTAAATTTAATACAGTAAGGTATCATATTCTGAGAAATATTCTGGACACACCAAATTTTAAATAAATGAATGAATGTTTCTATTTTCCACGATCAACTAAGACTTATTTATATGAAGTTTTAAATGTTAAAAATTTAGAAAAACTCATCATTTTCATAATCTTAGGCCAATTAATCTTGAGAAACCTGCGCGCTGATTGGCGTATTTTCTTTGAAGCGATCGATGGAAAATCTAAAATTATCTTTTTTTTTTATTGAATAGTGATATTCAAATTTTAATAAATCAGTCAGTTTAAATGATTGTAAATTAACTCTTAAAAGTCTGTGATTTAGTTGATTGGAAATTAACTCTATGACCACCATAAAATCTGTGCTTTCTCTTGTGGTGTATGCATTCTCCTTAATATCCGCTCGAATAAAACATCACATACAAAAGTACTACATAGAACAAACACATCAAAAGTAAACATAACATTTCAATAGTTGCCAAAAACAAAAGAGAGAAAAATCCAATTAATAAGCAGACGATATTTAGAACAGTACAGATATTTAGACTGGAAAATGAAATTATCTGAAATTAACCACACGCGCAGACGATATTTACAAAAGTAAAATTATTCAAACCTGAAAAGGAAAATATATGAAATATTCCATCAATAAAGGCCATAAGTTTGTTTATATCTTCATTATTTTATGAGTCATTAAACATCAAAATGGGTCCGGGACTAAATAGACACCCTGTATAGAGAGTGTAAAAGATCATAAAATAATTTTTCTTGAATTTATTTTTTAGAAAAAATAATATTTCATATTTGTTTCATTTCCTACAAACACGTGCCGAAAATTATATTTTTGCAGATTTCATTTCCAAAAAGATTTATTTTTAATTGGAGCTTTAATCAATGTGATGGCAACACTTTGAAAAAAGCTAATTTTTTCCCATGAATGCAAAACGTGCTTAATTTTAATTTTAATTTTTTACGAAAAAAAATTATTGAAAAACATAGTTAAAATATTTACTTAAAAATTCATTAAAAATAGAAATTTAATTTTAAGATTAAAACATTAGTATCATTTAAAAGATAAATTTTTGATCTTTAACTTCATGTAAAAATCTTTTTTGTGGGGTAATATTTTCGGAAGTTATATCAGAAACACGTCAAAATTTCGCTTAATTTTTAAATAAATAAAATTCTAGTTAAAAATTCGAAAAAATAACCCCCAGGTGCCCATTCCCGGCCTCCAAGTTATACACGTGCCAAATTTGGTAGCTGTAGGTTGAATGGTCTGGCCTGTAGAGCGCCAACATACACACACAGACACATTGAGCTTTATTATAAGTATAGATTAAGAAGAATTAGAGGTTGGTGAGAAATGGTGCGGACGATATTTTCAATGTTTTTTGCTACCCTTATGGGGTGAGAGCTTGGCGTGGGTTGCGAATTTTTTAGGGGGTTTGAGGTTCATTTTAAATAGAATTATAACTTTTATATTTGTTTAATCTTTGAATATGAACTTTATTACTTATAAGTGTGCCAAAATTAGAAGTCGGATTACCAAAACGTCTCCTTTTTTTCCTAAAAAGGTTAAATTAAATTAAGACTCCCAATTTGGTGAGATAGCTAGCGACTGCACCCCGTATAAAATGTTCAAACCGTTCGAGGCTTATTATTGACGCACATTCCACCTGCCGCGATAGGTATTTTCGATATTGTGGCAACTGCGTTTCTACATCTTCTAATTTTCATTGACGCTTCCACCCTGGGAGGGGGGAGGGTAGGATATTATTAGATCTAGTATTGGCTTTTACCACGAAACATTGTAAATGCGATTTATTATTGATTTTGTGAATGATTTTTTATTACTTCCTAGCACTGCACGGTCCCAAGAATGTTCTAGCGACTTCCCGGGTTTGCCGTGTGTGTTTTAGTTTTTCGGTGAATGCCATTCATTAATTACGATTAAATACTTGTGAAACTGAAGCAGGAAGTAATCAGAACTCTGCGTCCTATTATCCTTTCCAGAAACTTCCAGAGCTGTTCTGCCGGGTCGTAAAATCAACGCTTGCAAGCAAAATCAGTCCTTCATTTGATTCTATTGTCTTTCATAGTAAAAATTAACTCAAATCTAACATGAACTTAATCAAACGCAGGAAGATCTGTTCTTGGTGCATAGAATCTAAGATGCAAAACTCGGTTTTAAGCTTAGTAAATGCCAGTTTTTAATAGGCTTGGAATATTTAGATAAACATGACAGTTCTCGCTTTAATTAATACTAATTTGTAGCTGTTTATTTCTGTTATATGAAGAAAAAATATTATAATTGCAAAAATTTTGAAATCGAGATTTTGGCGAATCTTTACACTTCAGATTTCCATGAGATTGAAAAGCACTTGTTTTAATTATGTTGTATGCTTGTGATCACGATATATGAAAAACAATTGGAGCTTGATAGATGAAATTTAATATACGGTCTTTACAAGAAATTTGTAGATTTTTATCAAATTTTGAAGTAAAACCATTCTTGGGATGGATGTTTTTCCAAGTACAAAGGAACAATAATCATAAAAATCAAATGTATAAAATTTGGTACCTATGTTTAGTATCTAAAATATAGATCTTCGTCATATTTTTGAACAAAATTTGTCGAAGGGTTTACCGTCTGTCGGTCTGTATATTCGTTTAATTATAAAATTAAATTTGGCAATTGGTCGTTTTACTAAAATCACAGTTCTATGTCAGATTTTGATTTGACTCGGTTGACTAAAGGGCGTTCGGAGCGCATACTGGATTTTCGTTACTTCACTCCAAAGTGCCAAACACGTATGTGCGCAATCCTGAAAATAAAATTCTGAGTACTATTGGTGAATACTTTTCACGGTGTAACTCAAGCTCCTAAATTTTTGTGATAGCAGGTGAGGTCATAACTTGATTAGAAAGGATGCAGAAACTTCCGAGGGACAGTTCCCGTTGGTTTCTGCATTTTAATAAGATCTTTAAAAAATAAGTTCGGTAATGTACAAGTAATTGAAAGATGTTTTTTGGTTGCTGCCAAAATCAATGAGAATTTCTTGAGTATTCCCTAATAAACTCGCGGGTCGTGAGCATGGCTGGGACGACCACGGGTGCTCATAGTCTTATTGCCTTCAAAATCGGAGACTCGAAAACAAGGTGGAAAAGTGACAACACAAGCGGACGTACCTTCCTCCCTTTCCGATTTCTGCCTATAGTGACATTAAACAGTCCGTTTTGTGCTTCTAGTATAATGAAGAGAACCGAATGGGCATCCTGTACATCTTATTTTCGACCGATTAAAGCAAAATTTGACATCATTGCTCAGTTGAATAATGATGAAACTATAACTTAAGTAACAGTATCACATGTCATTTGTGTTGGCCTTTACATTTTCGATTTAGTTCGTTCACGGATAGTCGAATGGATTGACTTCAGTCCGTGTATGTGTGAACCATTGATCTAAATTCTGATCTACTGGCAAAATTTGCATGCTGAATTTCATGGTTTGCAAGTTTTAGTTCTGACAGACTTACCTCAGATGGATTCCACTGTAAATTTGTAAGAAATGTGAAAATTTGTTGTATGGGCCGCATTCCAAATTTTATCTATCTAGCTCAATGCGTTTTTAAATAGTAATGTTCAAAGAATGAAAAAAAAAAAAAATTTTTTTTTTTTCAGTGCAAAGATAAATTTTTCGGACATAAAGAGGATCTTAAAAAAGGGAGATACAAAAATTTAGAAATCGGAATTTTTTTTTAATTTTTCAAATAACTTTTTGTTTTGTTAACATTATATACGAAAAAGTATTAAAATGAAGGATTTTATTCTTTAAACCAATCTAAATAATCGAATTAATTGCATTTGAATGAAATCAGATAATTCTCACGTGATGGATGATGATTTCAGATTTTATTCCGCATCTTTTGAGAGGGACTGTGACTTTATATCGGAAGGATAAGAGAACGTGAAGTTTAATGTCTTGTGGGATTATTTTTATTATTTAACTGGCATCATGTGAATTGACTTGATTTACAACAATAGTATTATATTAAATGCATTAAATAAAACTTAATACAAATTTTTTTATTCAATGGAAACTTAATTTAATGGAAATATTAGCACAAACTAATTTCAGAATGTTTAGTCCTAGTTTTTGCAACATTTTATTTTGTGAAATTATTTCGTATTAATTTAACATTTTAATGAATAGTAATACTATGTAAAATGACATGTATTATTGCATTGAGTTATTTTACATTTTTGCCGTTTACATTTTCCGTCATTTTTAAAATTTTATTGCCTCTCTTAGGTTTAAGTGTAAGCAGTTTCCTTTAATTTAAGATTTCCCCCAGTTTAAAGGAATATCACTCTAGTCTCTCGAAAAGTGGGAAAGTAATAATATAACATGATTTTTGGGGGGGAAGGGGGGTACTTTCAGTAAGTATGGCTAGATACATTTTTTTTATGCTCGGAATCAAAACAGAATTGAGTAAAGAAACAATTTGCGATTATCTTTTATATAGGTTAACTGCATGAATAATTTTGTTTTAAATTCGTTGATTTGTGACAGTCATGATGTTAATTTATGAAGTAGTATGATAAATTATAATTAAAATATTTTGCTAACTTGGTGTTTTTTTGCATACGCGTACGTAGTAACTTTCATTTTTGCCAGCCATTAAATTTTCTGTCTTTTGCGGAAAATTGAAATTTTTTTTATGATAAATTTTTTTTTCCATAATTCCTTGAAAGCACCCCGAGTACACCTAACAGTCATAATTTTACATATAACCCACATCATCTCCTACTAATGATTGTTTCACAAATGTTTTAGTAGTTTAGATTTATTTTACGATGTTAATTACTAGATCTTTCAGTGAGTGGTTTGGTTTTGGTTTGGTTTAGTTATATTAACGTCCCGTTTAAAGCAAAACTTGGGCTATTTTGGGACGGGCCTCGTAATTTTGAACCGTGGTCAGATGACGAGGACGACACCTGAGCTGGCACCCCCCTCTCCACACCAGCGGGAGGACGTTTGGTCATGATGGATTTAACGTGCAACTGACCCCCTTGCACGACGTTTCTTCGGTGGAATCGGGTCTCGAACCTGAAACCCTCCGGTTCCGAAGCCGAGACCGTACCACCATTACCAACCTCAGATGAATCCGGTCCGATGGTGTGAAATTTTCTTCTCTTCTACCCTCTGTTCAACAGAACCCATGCTTCCTATCTTTGCGTTTTTTTTTTTTTTTTTTTTTTTTTTTTCCAAATATTCATAACTATCATAAGCTCAATCTTGGAATTTTTTTCTTCTTTATTTTTTGCCGTTATATCTTGGCTTTTGCCAAACTATTATTTTAACTATGGGGTTAAGTTTTGCTTTTTTTTTTTTTTTTAATTCTTTTGTTTGCTTGGCTCATTTCATGGAATAGATATGTTACGATATCTATTTTTTTGTTATGATAATTAATATAATAATAGATACGTTGTAATGTGAT
>JAPMOR010110526.1:0-21976 GCA_026543865.1 Argiope aurantia
ATTAGCGTAAGGAGTTTGAAATGCCGCTGTTCCCACAAAGGTATTTGAGGTAGTGGTTGGTGTCTTTTGTTTAAAAGCGATGGATGGGAGTTGCATCGATTTTTATGTTACCCTTTGCTGGCAACCGCACATTTAGCATTTGGGGAGTGGTTTTAATGCGGTGTTTTTTTGTATCCCCCCTTCTGGTCTGTGCATTTTCTTGCTGGAAAGTAGAAATGCTAAATTTCATTTAGAAGAGGCAATGGTATGGATCAAATTTGCTGGCAAGGGGGATGGGCGGGATGCCTAGAAATTCAATTTGCTTTTCGATCGGTACTTTACCCGAGTAATTTTAATGATGGATTCCCATTGTTAACTTTTTGTTTTTGGATCTCGGTGAAATTATTGAATGAGCAGTCTTTATAGCGGCCTCAAAGAAGTATGTGTGTGTGTGGGGGGGGGAAACCATGACTAATGATGTTAATGAAATGAAGATTCGCAACTCGTTGCTCGATGTTAATTATTATTAATAGCTGTTCTTTTTAATGACGATGGCTTAATTTCGAAATTAATAAATGCGAGAAACTTGGATGAAAGCAGCTTAACTAGATTTTGATATATTTCATGAAAAATATTTTAGTTATTGTGCAAAACATATGCAGAAAAACTTATGATGACATGATTATAATAAGGAAGTTGTACTGATATAAATGATGACTAACATACCTTAGTCTAAACAATATTTATTTACTTGTGACAAGGAGACAAGGTATTAGACAAAATTCATAATCATGTCATCTGTTCTAGATTACATGCAATGTACTCTTCTAACTGAATACAACTATATAGATATATTCCTGATTGAACTACAATCCAAAATGTGCCTGTTTTCAGTAAGATCCCCGGAGAATACAATATTCTGTACATCTATCTACCTGGGGTTGGCGCTAAAACATTGAGTTATTTCTCAACACGAAGCGCAACCCTCTGTTTAGAAATCACTTAAGAAATTTTCTGGTAACTACACCAAGGCAGAGTCCTTCAATTGTCGTAAGTTAAAGCGTGAACTAAAATCTTCCTTCTTCGAAACTTTTTGTCAAGAAAGGTTAAAGGCGGCGGCGGGGGGGGGGGGAAACAGCCCTAAAAAATCAAGGTGAAGAAAGGTGCATCCCCTCACACCCGGTCAAGGGTCAGCAGTCGAACCCTCTTTGTAAACCCTCCTTCTATTTTTCGTGTAGTCGCAATAGCGCATTTGTCGAGCAACCATTTCCACCCTCTTTGAGCTAGAGGGAATTCGTCCGAGATTTTTACATTTCACATTCCCAACAAAATTACTCTATCTTGTTATATATATATGTAATGTAATGATATCTCTAAATCTATATTAAATTCTAATTAATTTCCCAAATTTTATCTTCATTTAGCCCATATTAACTTCATTAAAAGATGTTCTCTTATTTCCTGATCCAATTCCACCCTTTTTTTTATTTAATTAATGCACCACGAGTTCTGTGAAAAGGCTTAAATCTGCACTTTCACACGTTCCATGTGAAGGGATAGAAATTTGTCGATCTAAACAAATTCTTTTAAAAGATACCTATAATTAATTCCCTTACCTAAATCGACACGTGTAAAGAAATCCCTATCAGAATCTGACGGTATATAATCATCATGAAAATATTTCTGTCGCTCTTTTCTCTTTTGCATTATTGTGTTGTGATGTAGAGTGGCGTACCTCGTCGCTTCTTGCTTGTACATACATTATGCCTCCCGGGATGGAATAAAATGTTTTAAAATTCAAAAGTATTCACTCTCTTCGGCCACGAAACTGCACAAAAGCTTGTGATTTTGCACACACACGCAAGCACGCACGCACGCACGCACACACACGAAGTCTGTGGTTTTTTTTCCGGAAGTCTTGTTATGAGAACATAGCAATAGGTAGTCTTCCTATCGGAATCTACTAAAATCCCCCATAAATCTGTAATTTCTTTTTTGAATATTGCTTATTTATTATTTTTCTATTTTAGAATTCAGTTAAGTTGAAAATCGGTTGCTGTTAAATCGAGGAATGAGTACATTCTCGAATTTCGAGTATTATTGTCTCATATCGAACATAAGAACAAATTATAAAAATGCAAGGGAGGAAAATAATAATTTCCCGTATTTTGATTCATTGTTTATATCTACTTTATACTGTGGCATCATTTATTTATTTTAACTCTGACATCGAATTCAAAACCAGGATATTTTTAGTTCGGTGCAAAAAGTCAAAAGCCAGAATGCCTTAGTTAATCAGGGACGCTAAATAACTGTAGAACAGTTTCTTTCTGTAATAAAATTAAAGTGGCCACTCTCGACGAATCGTAAATTTTGGGAAGGAAAGCTCATTTTTTTCTCTTCTTAATTAACTTTTTTAATTAACCCAGTTTAAAACGAAATCTAGCTATTTTTTATGACGAGATACTTGCACATTTAAAAACAGTGTCGATACAGGATATTTAATTAACATAACCCGATCAGAATGAACTTAAATTTCATTAAATAACGATATCGGGCAATTGCATAGGACTTTTAGGGCACTGAACCCTCCGTTTTTTTTTTGTAGCATGTTGAAAGTTATTTAATTTTGTGTATTTATTTAATTATAATTGCCGTGCAATCGAACTTATTAAAATGAAATATTGCTTAAGTTAATTTTGGAACATTAACATAAATAATTAAGTACCGTTTGCATGTTTTATGTAATGTTATTTTATAATTCTTTAAAAAATGTGATGTTTTCTATTTTAAAAACATTGTCCGATCCTATTATAAACCATTTTTTCAATTATATTAGAAAAGTGCAGGCAAATTATTTTATTGTGTGTAATATTATTTTTAAATTTCTGTTGTACATCTTTTATAAGCAATATATTAAAACCCACGTTTTAAATGTAATTAAGCGTTTATGTGTTTAAGTTTTCAAAAATTTGATAATTAAAACTATTTATATGCGGATTAATGAAAATCGATAAAAATATTTTTATTTTGAGGCTGAATTCTAAAAGGGGGACTCAGTTTCGAATTAAGGGCCTTCAGAAGGTCTAATCCGGTCCTGCGTCTCAATGATCTGGGTATGTGGTGTGCATATAATATTAATGTTACTCTCCTATATTTTTTGTAAGACTTTGCATTCGATTTTTAGATTGATTGTTAATTAGATAAGATTAGAATATTGTTACATCATGGTTGGTAGAAAGAGACAACAGAATGCATCTTCCAATGAATTAAAAGGGGAAGAAATCACTTTTTTATTGTTTTGCCACAACAGTTCTCATTTTTAAAAATATATTTGAGATTTTGTAAATTTGAATGATTTCCCCCCTTTAAAGTAATGCATGTTTTTTTAGATCATTGAATCAAACACAAATTTACGAAAACAAAGTGTAAATGTGAAATAGATATTGTATAATAAGAGAAGTAATACTCTATAATATAATGGGCAGTGTTATACAGTATTAGGAAAGCATATATTTTCCAATCTTTCAATATTTGGAAAGAATATTGTAAAACATTATTTTACAATATTCTGCAATATTATGCGCCACTTCGTTCGTGGCATAAGTTTTAAAAATATATTTAAAATTTCGCCCAATGTTTTAAATCAGAATGCTGAAAAATTCTTGGATTTAACATACTGTCAGGAATTATAGCTGCATTTATTCAACAAAAGAGCCAAAAGTTCCAAGGCTGGATTCGAAAAACGCATCTTTCTTTATTTAAAAATTCAGACATCCTGCGCTGAAAAGAAGAGCCATTAGACAGCCGCTGTCGATTCAGGAAACTAAACTAACACCGGTTTACGCTAATTAAAAAGCTGTCTCTAGTTCGGTCTTCTTTCTCGTCACAATTTCTCCAAGTAGTTCAAAGAAGACACGGTGGGTTTCCTCTTGTGTTTGTTGCTGAAGATTATTCTATAAAACCTGGTGAAACTCTCTTCGATCAAAAGAAGCCGGTCCTGTGAGAACAAACGATTTCTTTTAGCCCCGATGGAAGAAATCCCCCTCTCGAGAAAAATGCGCTTTCCTTTGATCTTTCCCTTGTGTGACGTCACAAATGAGATGCGGGCGGAAGGTAAAGCAAGCAAAAGTATCGTCTGCTGGACTTGATGTTGCCATTAGGAAGGAGATAAAAGATTTAATCCGATCTGACAAAGAAGACCGGGAATTGTAAATTCCTAGCTGAAACAATCAAGGTGAAGAAATGCCCAAATGAGAAAGACGAAAAAGAACTAAGCAAATGAGGATAGGTTTCACAAGTGACTCTTGTATCTCAAGGTTGTTAAATTCCTAAGGAGTACCATATTGTTCGAAATAAAACACGCACGCACACGCACAAAGAATGGCGAAATTTTTATCAGCTGGACGTTTTATGTTTAGCTTCGTTGTTAAGTGAACTAAATCGAATATGTATTTGCAGCTTCTCATTTTTAACCGACTGGCTCCACACTATTCATATTTTGGCTGTAAGGATCGTATACTAAATTTTACTCATCTAACTTGTTGCTGTTTCGACTTATCTGCTACGAATAGACAGATAGACAGAGTGTATCTTTTGTGGGATATGATTCAATATTTGATGCGGATTTATGATTCCTATCAACTGATGGGACTGCTTTTTGAGATTGTCAAGATTCCTTGATATTCAGGAATTTTCGTGATAGTTCCATTAGGACTTGAGTTCTGGTGTTTGTTCAAGAACATTGGAGGCACTGCCAAGCAAGTTATAAAAACACGAAAGAAGGAGTCGGTAGTCAGTAAAAGCAATAAAAAAATTAACTCAAGGGAAGTGTCTCTTTGAAGTTTTATTTTCTAACGAATTCTCCCCGAGCGTTTTGTGCTGTTGCGGTTGTTTAATAATGTTTGGTTGTTTGTTTGCTGTTATTTACTGGAAGTGCAGCTCTTGTATAAGCTTCGGCTGTGTTTTGCTACTATGTATTCGCGTTTTCGAGAATAAGGCGTCATCTTTATTGAACCCCTGGGAGCTTTCAATGTGCAATCCACAAAAGGATATGGGATTTTTTTAGCAATAATATCGAAATACAATGATATCTGGTGATAATATTAACTAGAAATACTTTGCTATTATTTTTTATCCATACCTTATATATCAAAAGGGAGAAAAACAATGTATATAAAATATAATAATGTAACAATGTGTATAAACTGAATTCAATAGTAACTCAATTTCAATAATTTATTTAATTATTCAAAGATAAAATAAATATATATAAGTGAAGTTGGTGCCTTGGAATAAAAAGTTTATTCAATGATATAAAATGGTCTAACGTGTATCGTACCATAAAATATATCATTACTAGTCGCCCTTGGTGCTCGCCCAGATTATTAACTTTTTAGAATTTTAAATTCTTATATGCCTTTTTTTCCCTTGCGCATTTTTAAAATTTTTTACCTCGTTATTAATAAAACAGAATAACATGAATTTAATTAATTTGTGTACTATAAATTTCTGAATGTGCAAATTAAAGAAATTACGACAAAATGAAAGCTGGAGTGAAAATTTTGCTCCAGAGTTAATGGCTACGAAAATCATTTTTTAAATCTTACTTTTTACATTGGCAAAAACATCCGATGATAGATGTAATATCCGATGTTTTATAGATGAGTTTGTATTTCATTATAATATCAAAATCACCGTCGCAGATTGTGCATCAAATTTTAAATTTTTATTAAAAATGCTTAAAAATGACTGAAATTTTGCTATCAAAAATGTTATTATTTAGTATTAAGATGATGCAAAAGTCGTTTCTTGAGATAATAGCGCAGAAAATATGGACACTAATGCTCGCCTTTGTAAGATATTAGCTAGGTGACGGTTATGCCTAATTAGTGTTGGATTAAACCTTCTGTTTGATTTCTATTTCTGCCATTCCGATTTCTTTTAATCTGTCATTCGATTGAAGATTTTGGTGACACGGCGAGCATTCCTTCTAGTATTTCTAATATTTTGAAGTACCATTAATTAGTCAATACAGCTGTGAATTATTATTAAATATTAAATGCAGTTGTAAAAAAATATTCGTAAAGCAATTGGAAAAGGCGGCGATTTGTTTATATTTAGTTGTTGCCATTCAACATTAAGTAATATATACGTGTTGTGTTCAAATTATGTTATTGAATTACATACAAAGAGATTTTTATGTATCTTTCGTTACTTTGTTTTAAAAACCTCTAACATAACTTTACGCTGCCGCAATTCTCTAAAACAATTATTTTAGGTTTTTCGGGTTTTTTTTTCTAGATTTTATTCAAATCATTAATTAAACAAGATTTTTCAAATTTCGCGGGATGAATCTTAAAGTTTTCGTATTTATAAATTTCTTTTCATATTAGAGAAGAAAATTCTGTGAAAAATATTTAGTGATTACTTCTCGAAATGCGTCATTTTTGCGTTTCATATCGATAATTAACCATTAATTTTTTTCCTATTTCTTGGCTATTCTTTTGATCTGTCATTTCTTTAGTTTTTAAAAATTACAGCTGCATCTTTCTTTTTCTCATAACACAAAAGCATCCATTAATTATCTAACTCCTAAAATTATCCATTCTTCGCACTTTTGCGCTTTATTTGTTCATTTTTTTCAAGATTAGAGAGATCTTGAGATAAGGAGAGATAAGACCATTTCTTGAATCTTGTGACATTAAAATTTGCTAATGAACGAGAGAATGTAACTCATTTATAAATAAAATTAATCACACAACTCATCCTCAGCTGAAATTATTCATCTTCCCTAGTTAGATGATTTTCATAATTGTTGCTTTATTTTACCCAGGAAAATGAAAGAATGATTTATAAAGATCCTTTTTTTAGGCGCAAAAATGGAAATTTTTTAGCAAAATTTTTCTTAGAATAAGAGGTAGGGAGAGACCCTTAAAAGCGTAAGATTTAAGGACATGATAACGAAGCTTTGATATCTTTTAACTGTATGTACAAATTATTAATCATCTCTTCTTCGTGGAATACGCAGGAATTAAAGAGTTTTCAAACAAGGATGAGTACGGAAAAAGCACCTCATTTGTTCAGTAATTTTGTAAAAAGCTTTTTATCTTGAGCATTTGCAAACGTACCAAATTCTTTTTGAGGAATGAAATAAATGAGACAAAAAAAAATACAATTTTCATTAAAATATACTTTATTTAAAGATGATGAAATTTTCTAGTTAAGGGAAACATTTCATCCTTCTCTTTCTTGCATTTTTTTTTTCTTTCTTTTTTCTGTCCGTTTTTCATAATTCTCATGGAATGTTTTCAGTGACAAAATAATATAAAAGCATAAAATGCAATTATTTTATGCATTTAGCGCAAACTTTAATCACGGTTACAGCAGGCAGAGTTTTTTCGTAATTTGTTTTATTTTCGTTTTTGTCTTTTTTTTTTTTTCTCTCTCTCTCTCTCTCTTTCTCCTTCTTTTCTGTCTTATCGCTTTGATTGCTTTTTCTGAAAGAAATAAAAGTTCACAAAAATAATGAAGTAAATTTTAAAAAATTAAAAAAAAATATACTAAAGAGAAATTGAAATGAAGAAAGAGAGAGAGAAAGAGAAAGGAAAAAAGTAAATACTTTCACTATACACAAAGAACTTTTTGAACTTTCATAAGAATTTGAGTTCATAATTAAAAAAAATAATCAATGACATTAAATAAGCAATTAAAGTAGTGAATTTCTTTATACTAAAAGGAATTGGCAACGAAAAAAATACTGAATAAACCTTAAACCTCATAAAATATAAATCTTCATAAATAACTTTTTATTGGTTACTTTTTTAAAACTTACGTTGCTGAATCTATAAATACTAATTAGAGTAACTAATATTATTGTGAAAAAAAATTTCGTTAATGATAGTGAAATTAATCAAATAGATTAAATAAGTAATTTAAGCAGTGGGATTTTATACACAAAACAAAATATGCGAACGAGGAAATGTATGGAATAAACTTTGTGATTGAATAATGGAGGGTCTTTTATTCAAATTTTCATTGAATATTTTATTGTATTTGCACTACTTTTTGCATAAATTTTTGTTTAATTCCTGGCGAATCTTTCAATATTAATTAAAAAATACGAGTGACATAAAACAACAATACAAGAATAAATTATAAACTGTTTGTATGAGGAAAAAATGCAATCCTACCATTTTTCATTTTGAATTAATAATTTATAAGCTTCATAAAAATATTAACTAGAGTTAATATTAAAAACGATTTTTTGAAAAAGATATTCTCAATTTTTAATTAGCACCGAGTATGTGGTTCAGATTTGTTACGCGCTGAACGAGCCGTTCGGATTTGTTATGTACACAAAAACTAATTTTATTATGGAAGAATATGTACAGATAGAACACACTTCTTTGAAGTAACTACCCAGGGAAAATATGCCTTCTTTTTATCTTTCATACAAAAATACAAATTAAGATTGATTCTTCTACCATATTTTATTCCGTCGATGCACTTTTTCGGAACTTGAGAAATGGTTCCCTTGAGAAAATTCTTCTATGAAGGAAAAATCAGATTGAGCGAGATCAGGAGAATAAATTAGTTGTGTTTGTACTGAATAGACAGGTGGTCTGATACCAGAAGAGATCCAGTTTTTATTTCAATGAAGTTGCCATGATTTGACCTTTCGTATCACGGAAATATTTGATTGTCCGCATGCTCTATTTGTTTTTGAATTGGAGGAGATCTATTTGCATCTATATTCGAGCACCTCAGCCTCATGGGCGCAACAGAGAATCCTTTCGTTATCACCGTGGATTATATGACGTATTTGTAGATAGATCTGTCGTACCACTGATCATGAGAACGGGATTCTACATTCGACATGTATACTACTAGTTTATCTGCACTTTATATAGAAGGGGGAAAAAAAAAGAAAAGAAAGAAATCTACTTTCGCCTTCTGACTTATGGACAGAATTCTTTTTTACTTCACATTTTTGGATAATTTTTTCCCTGCTTTTTAGTCCAGCAGTAAAATAATTTTGTTTTAAACCAGCAGGAGTGATCTCTCCTGCAGTCTCTCTTTTATGCAGTCAATAGTATCCGAAAATCAAATTCATGTTTTTGACACGTTTTTCTCAACCGACTGAAACAAAAATTTGACACATAGTTATCGCGTTTACATGTTTCTGAAAATAGAGAACAACAGACAATCAATTCCTTATCGAATCTAGCTCAAACTTTTATTAGTGTCGATAATGTAGACGTTAAATCTGTGAACCGAATTTTATTTTCATTTTGTAGTTATCGTGTGAAATTATATTCGAATAGCCGGACAGACAGACTTCCTCTGAACGGATTTTGCTGAAAATTTGATCGAAATCTACAAATTTGCTGTAAAGACCAAATACCAAAATGCACTTTCAGCCACAATTCTCCTACCAAATTCCATATATTTAATTCATTGCGCTTTTGAACTATCGCGTTTACTTATTTTTGGAAGTACAGAGCAATAGACAATCAACTCATGGTTGGATTTGACTTAAAATTTAACAGTTGTCTACACTACAGATGTTAAAACTGTGTACTGAATCTTATCCATTTTACTCTCTTTAATTTATAGTTATAGAATTAACTTACATTCGAACAGTAGAACAGATGAACTTCCTCTGAAGATAATTTACTGAAAATAGAAATCGCCAAATTTGGTGTAAGGACCGTATATCAAATTTCAACTGCCTATTGAAAGCGTTTTTGAATTCTGTCACAGGTAGACAGCCGGAGATTTTCCAAACATGTGCTTTTCAAACTCGGGGAAGTCTGAAACGTGGAGATTCGTCAAAATCACGAGTTTGAATTGTTTGGCGATTCTTGGTGAAAGTTTCGATCCTTGGCGAAGTTTGGCGAAATACTTTCTCGATACTTCGTATACGAGAATGTAAATTATTTTTTTACTGATATTTATTATCTATTAGATGAACTGACCAGGGAAGTTTGATAATTGCACAAATGCAAATTACCATTGACAATGAAACTTAGTAAAAATATCGACTAAGCATGAAAAAAATTCTTAAAGCATTTCTCAGTTATCTTTGCCACATGCAAAAGGAAATTTTTCAAAAATGTGTTTTTCAAACTCAGAGAGGTTTGAAATGTCCGCATTCGTCAAAACCATATATTACTGATATTTAATACCTATTAGATGAACTGTCTAGGGAAGCTGGATTATTGTAAGAGAAAGCTACCATTGACAATGAAACTTTGTAAAAAGATCTATTAAACCTAAATAAAAACTTTCATTTCTTAAGCAGTATAGGCAAAATTCGCACCACGACTCACCAAAAAACATTTAACACAATCGCGGTTCGGATACACAATAAATACCATTCCTTTTTGTAAGTAATACATAAAAACACACCGCCTTTTTTTTTTCATTCCTCGTTGCTGCGTTTTCTGAACATGTAATTTTACCTCGCCGAAGTCGTTAAGAAGCCTTTACGGTACGTAAGAACATTTTTTTTTTTTTTTTCTAAACTAAAAACGTGGGGCCCGCCTCTTCGGAGTGGTGTAATGTCCTCCACCAAAATATTTTTTGGTGGAATACTTCGTAGTAAGGGCTATTTAAAATTTCCTTAGAATCTAGTAGAGCGTGTCGAGAGGCCATATCCTGCAACTTTTGCGTGTCTTTGCTTTGTTTATGGAGGTGGAGATGGGCATTTAATTTTGAAGGATGGCGAGCGGTTGGTTCTTCCATCTGGGGTATTAAGCCCGCTGTGGATATTTTACTTTGGCGAAGTTTTGTTTGGCAAGATCTTATCTTTTGCACGCCAAACTGTAGGGTATTATTTATTTATACCTTTAATATTCCCCATCAAGTAGATTTCATTCATAGGAATAGGCACGCTATGGGGGGTTGCTAACATCTTTATAGAAATGCCAGTGGGGTAGGAAAGGTTGGGCAAAAGGAAGTTTCGATGAAATGAGTGCGTTCCAATGACGATATTATTGCGTTTATTTTGTATTTTGTTGTCATACGCTACGATTCGGCATATGACAACAAAAAGGAAAAATGAATACTAAGCAGCCATATACCTCATGAATTCATTGAGTATTACAATGTAATTTCCAATATATGACTTTTATGCTTTTCTAAATTGCCATGTATAATGTATAGTACTTGTATATATTAGAGCATGTTTTTTCTTTACAGTGGTATACATACTAAACTGAATTATACATGCTGGTACAACGGTTTTGCCAGTAACTTTTTGAAGTTTCATTCAGTGGCGTAACGATGATCAAATTTAGGTTACAAATTAAAGACGTGAAAGCTTCGTCTTTGGAAACAATATAAAACAAATATTTTTGCATTTATTTTTTATTTTTAAGGTAGGTGACTATATTGAAAAGTCAAATTTTTGCAAAATTATGAAACATTTTTTATTTAATATTCTTAAAGTTTGAACACATTTCTTTATAAACCCGTTCGAGTTTTATTTCTAAGTCTGTTTTTTGGCAAGTTACATTGATTTTTATGCTTGCAATTACATACGTTTTAAGGCCATTTTACATCTTTAGATGCTGCTTTCTGAAATTCTAATTTTTGATTGAAATTTCTTGCAAAAAAAAAAAAAACCCTCATAAATTAAAATCTAATGCATATTTTTTGTTCAAATTTGGCATAATGATTTCTCAATATGTTCCTCAGCTCCTGAACATATTGTTAAGAATATTGAATAAGTAATCTATTAATTTAGAAATATTCTATAGTTGTTTTAGTGCTTCACATTGCCAAAAAGATTTAAATTTTCGTGCTATTTATCAGTAGAACCCCGTTATTTAAAGAATAGATAAAAATACAGCTTATTTTTTAGTTCAGGAACTAGATAATATAATTCTTAAGCTACCTTCAAAATTTTAAGCAAATCCTTTGATAAACCTCTAAATTAGAAAACGTTTGCTTTATACCACTATTTAGAAGAAAAAAAAAAAACATTTGCCACTTAAGTGGAATATTTTGGTTTCATAGATGTTTTTTCATCTTTTTTCGAACGTTTTTCAAAATATTCCCCCCAAATGTAGTCACATCCTTAAGCCTGAATGTCGATGAATGAGGCTGGAAAGGGGGGGGGGGAAGAAAAATATTAAGTTCCGAATATTAATTACTCTCGCTACATCGCTGAACATTGATTTTATTTTATATATATAGGAATTATTTTAAGTCATTATATATGTGATACCATGTATAAAGAGAGGATGCCAAACCTTGGTTCTTTGTCGTGCTGTGTTATAATTGCCAAAGTATTTTTCGCCCCTTCTCATCGGTTTAGTTCAATCAGTTGTATAGCATTAAACCATTAAGGCAAGTTTCAGTAATTTAGAGAAGGGCAGGATAGTTCCTTGAGATTAAGAGTAATAAATCCTGTAGGCATCAGTCTGAGGAGATTTGGGAGACATGAAGACCCTACGCGTGTGTTTGATTTACATTTCTAAGGACAGGTGTGGACAAATGAGACTGCAAGGAAGGCTAAAATTATATACTAAGTCTCAGACACTATTTATTTTGTTGATACAATTACTTTATAACTAACATGATAGATGTATTAATATAATTTTAATTCATTACATATGAATCATCTTAAGGGATATTCGTAACGAGTTATTCGTATAATAACTCGTTAATGTAATGTAAATGTAAAAATGTGACTCATTTACTGAGCGATGTTTCGCAGAAAGAGTGTCGAGGCGACATCATTGGGATCAACACATCATGCTGGATTGGGTTGTACCAGTTTGTGTTGAGCGCTTGTTTGAAGATAACCCTTAAGTTTCGTCCGGCTATAATTTTCGAAAGTGACTTCGACGGGTTTGAGCAAATACCTATCGACGAGATTGTGTCTCTGATCATGATTATGGAGCTAATGGTGGAGAGGGACATCAATGAGCTGATGCAAGAACATGGCCAAAACTACTGAAAAACTTCTGAAGCTGCATTCCGTGTCACAGCAAAACGCTGTGGAGGAAATTTGCTCGGGAGATGAAGAAATAAGAGGCAACAGAGCAACAATCTTCAATGAAATTAGGTAGATGCTGAAAACATTGGAAACTATTGCATCTTATGTTGAAAAGCGTCCCCCTGATGAGACAGTAGCAATGCAGGCTACAAAATCATTTAACGATTATGCTGTGTCTCATTTTCGCCAAATTTTAAAGCGTAGCCAAAGACAAATGCCTTTATACAATTTTCTTGTGAAAAAATCAGGCATTATTTATAATAAATTACATTATTATTTTTGAAAATGGAACGTATTATCCTATTTTGCATGGAGTTCTATGGAGAAAGGTGTTGCGCTTTAACGATTCCGGAATGAATTACTCTCTTTAAGTGATGTTCCACTATATTAAGTTACTTTTTAATGTAATACAGTTGTTGCGGCAGAGAATACTTTCCCCCTGCCTATGGTCTGGCACACTTGACATCCTGCAACTCAATGCTGGATGCATTACCATGTATAATGAATCATCTGAAGATGTAGTGAAGCACATTAACTTTTTTCTTACTACTGTGCAGATACTGAAGGCTTTTTTCTTCATGGTACAGGCTGGTACAGTTTCCCATAATACTTTTATTTACGAGTACTATATGCAGCTGTGTCAGACATAATGTTTGATTAACTCCCTAATGATATAATATGTCTGTTAATGTTGTTTTTGTACTGCTACTTTATTTATGACATTTGTTCGATGGTACATTTTTTTATTCCATCTTTTGAGTGCAGTTTGAGTTAGTTTGTGATCAAATAAACAAATCCGATATTACAATGATTACAATGAGCTTAGTCATATTGATTTTATTTTGAGTCAAATGTCTAAATTCTGGTTTAAAATGAACGAGTGAGCTTAGGTGGATTTAGGTAATCTGATTTTGTCTCATTCTTTTCATTATCTGATTATGGTTCAAAATTACAAAGCCGATCCAAAATATTCTCCTGTTACTTCAAAATGGAACGTAATTATAAATAACTGAAATAAGCCATACCAAAATCGGATTTAAATTACCTGTTTGGATATATTAATTACTAAGTAATCTCATTGCTATGCCATTACTCTATTCACCTATTACGTCCGGAGGTTAAGAACCTTGAGTTCAAGAATTCCATGACACTTCCCTGAAATTGGTAAATCCATGCATTAATCAAAATAACTTTTAACCATTGCTATATATGTAGATATGTATTAACAAAAAAAAAAGGTTAATGTGTTTTTCTTTTACTGTCGTAGTTTTGAAATTTTATCTGAAATATTTTAAACATTCAGGCATATTCTTCTAGTTAGAGAGAAAAAACTCGTATAGGAATGCGTGAATTTTAATCTTAGTCCTTAAATCAATTCATATTCAGGTGCAACTTTGTATGCATAAGCTGTGTAAATGACATGATAGAGCAATAAAACTTTTTGAGGTTACAGCTGCTTAAATTTTAAAATTGAGTTCATTTCAATTTCATTTGTGTGCCTATTTTGCCTATTTGACCAGACACTCTGGATTAGCTGGGATCACCCAGAATTTCAGAGATTTGTCTGAGAATGCCTGGAACAATTTACTACAAACAAAGAATTATTTTTTCGTTTACGAAGTATAGAGGAAGTACTGTAATAGTCAAAAAATTCAACTCGACATTTTGACGTATCTCCATGGAATTTGTATTTTAGGCGCAATTTATTCAATAGATTGAAATCGAAATTTGACACAAAATTGCACTTGTAGTCACAAATACTCATACCAAATTTGATATATTTAAATCACTGCGTTTTTGATTATCGCTTTTACATGTTTCTGGAAATGCAGACCGACAGACAGTCAACCCGTAGTGGGCTCAAAATCAACCCTTTGTGGGCTCAAAATCAACCCGTTGTGGGCTCAAAATCAACCCGTAGTGGGCTCAAAATCAACCCGTTGTGGGCTCAAAATCAACCCGTAATGGGCTCAAAATCAACCCGTAGTGGGCTCAAAATCAACCCGTAGTGGGCTCAAAATTTACACAGATGTCTATACTATAGATGTTAAATCTATGTACCTATTGTATCTATCTAGCTCTTCATTTTGTAATTATAGTGTTAACTTATATTCGAACAATTGCACAAACGGACTTCCTCTGAACATATTTACTCAAAATGCGAGAGAAATCTGCGAACTTGGTATAAAGACCGTACATCAAATTTCAACCGTCTAGCTCAGAGCGTTTTTCAATTATCTTTGCCGCAGATAGACAGACAATTTCTAAAAATATGTTTTTCGAGCATAGGAAGGTAAAAAAAGGGGAAATTCGATTGACGATTTCTATACTACATATACGAGGAAAAAAGCACACCAGAAATTTGTTTACGTTTTAATAAACATATTTTGATCATTTTATCTTTATAATATTCATTGCGATCTTTTCCTTGTCCTGAAGAACACATATCAAATTTCACCAATATTGGACAAAAACTATATATTTCTGTTAAAGAACATAACACTTTCGTCTTTATATCTAGATATTTCAAACCTTCCTTATCCTAACAGTTCTGCTTATTAAATATGCGGCTGACACAAAGCATAACAATGTTATTTAGAAACTCCGGTCACTGCGACTGGCATAAATTCACGAAAACATTAGCCATTCCCTGTCGTTAAAAGAACTTTTACTGCTTTCCGTTACACGATTCCGCAGCTGATCACATAATACAACGTTCTCCCCAACCAACTCCAAGAGGACGATCGTAAACGATAAGAATTCGTCTTCACTGGAAACTTCTTAAGCTTTTTCTTTTTTTTTCTTCTCTCTGATTAATTAGCCTTGTTAAAGTTTAAAGCAACTTCTGGTTAGTGATATGGCTGACTTCCAAAGGCGTTAAAAATTTCCAGACTCGAATTTCTCCTACGAAAAGAAAGGAGGCGTTCCCCTTCCTTCCATATTAGTGGTAGAAGTAGGCGGGTGCTGCTGCTGCTGCCTTTTGAAAATTTCGTCGCTTGTGCGAAGAATATTTTTAGTGGCCTCTCACTCTCTCTTAAAACTCTGTGCTTTCAGTTTGTCAGCTTAAGGTTACGGCACGAAAACTTTTCAGAATTTTCCAGACTTGATGGATATAATTAGGCAACAAAAAGAGGAAGACATTAACTTTCGTAGAATTTGTATATCTTACTGGGATATAAAAGATATAAAAGTAGGGAATGTATGTATAATTACAACATAGCGCTGATGGTTAAGATTTATTTAAAAAGAGTAATCGTATTTTGATTTTGTGGCTAATGAAACTTAGCCTTTAGCGCTCCAGTGACGCTGTTGCAGGGCATTACAATGCTTTTAGCTTAAAATACGTATTTAAATTAAGGAAATTGTATACTTTTATTGTGATTGCTATTACTAATTTTGGTAGTTAATCATAGTGATTGCGTTGTCTTTTAAGAATTTAACCAGAGAATGCAACCAGCAAAGCCTTGTAGCATCTAATTAGTCTTTGACTATAAAAAAAAGTTACATTTCTCCCTTTTGATAGTTTTTTTGGTCTTAGTGAGGTCACGCCAACAGTGTCATGACATTCACACCTGATATAACCAAAGATCCGCCCCTTTAATGAATCTGATGTATGTCGGGGTTAGAATCTTTGCTTCAGGACCTGGAAGTCATGGTATCCATCCCCGCGTTACTCAAAATCCACCGGAAACACCCAGATCTTTGCTTCGAAACCTGTGAGTCATGGAATCCATCCCCGAGTTACTCAGTGAGTCGCACCCGATCTACCTTAAATCCGTCATATACAGGGCTCTACAGTAAATTAGAGTAGGCAAAATCTCTGCTTCAGGGCCAAGGTGTTGCAGGTTTCACATACGATCTACTTTAAGTCCATCGCATATATACGAGTCTAACGTACATCGAAACAAAATCTCTGCTTCAGGACCAAATATAATAATACTAGTATTGCAATCGGATGACTTTAAAAGTATGGTAATTTTCATATTAACAAGGGCTAATGCGTTTTCAAAAAGTATTGAATGTTTTAAGCTGCTCATTAATAAGTAAATAAAACTGTATTAGCTAGTAAATAAAGATTTGATTTAAGATATATGCCTATTTAATAAGAGCAATGCATTTCAGTATTATTGGTACTGAATACACCTAAATTTGAATCTAGAATAGCAATTATAGTCTGAGGCTACAGTTTTTCATACTAGTTTAAATGGAGCTTATTTTTAAAGAACTTTGGAATTTTAAATATCAATAATAATTTCTAATTCTTAATATACATCTTTTGCCTCTCTTGATTGCACTGAATTTTTTTAAAAAGAATGATGTTTATTTTGCCGTAATAAAATAAATCTTGCTTTCGTTTCAATAATTAATTTCTTTAATTTCCCATCATATCTTGGTACCTTCTCTTCAGTTATGTAGAGAGAATAATACCTGATAAAGAAGTTTTTTGATAACTAAACGAATGGACTTGCTTTCAGTTATGAGTTAGGAATTATGACTTAAATCTAAAGATGCGATCTCTGTTTACACATCTTACCTAATGTGATTGTTCAATTTGCACACTTTGACGTCATTTCTTTATTTTTCTTAATGGTTCTGGAATATTTAGAAAGAAGCGTATAGACAATTCTTGAGAAATATTTCTTTTTCTATGGTTACTTTCTTTTGAACAAATCAGGAGCATGAAAATAAAAAGCCTTTTTTAACGTTATTTAACAATATTGAAAGTTATTTTACATTCTCTTTTTCCATCTCATTATCATTGTTGAGAACGGATAGAAATATGAAATTTTGGATAAACAGGATTTGATTTTGTCCACTTAAATAAAATTGCGCGGTATTAAAAATGATACTGTTTGATTCTTTTTTATTCTTATTTGTGCAGTGAATCATGCACTATGCACTATACTCATGCACTATGTATTCTTCATTCAATTTGAACTATGATAAAGAGAAGATTTGAATATATATATACAATATATTACTTAGATAATAAATAAAAGATTTAATATTTATTTTTAAAAATAATCTTGAGATTTACAATATACAAACCAATGTATTATTTATTTTGATGATTATAGAATAAAAGGGTTAAAATGAAACTCGTATCCTGTACAGAGCTCTGTTTTATAAAACATACTAGAAACATAATACATTTAATTACAGTACTTTGTTGGATCTGTCCCTCGAGTTCCATGACAAGGTATCAAATGTTCTTGAACAAACAGCGAAACTCGAGTCCAAATGAAGTTATCGCCTAGATATTCAAATAGTTGTGATCCTTCAGTTTGTCATCAACGTCGCCAAATGATCGCCAAGCACAGTTTTCATACTCGGTATCATTGAGCAGCCATTACTACATCTGTAAAACTAGTTTCTTTACAATAAGATATACTTCGCAGGGAACCTATATTACACATTCAAAACAATATTATATATTTGATATTTTGTTAAACATATTTTAGCCTTTTAACCGCTATATATGAAATAAATATTTTACGGTAGCATGATTGCAATTTTGAAAGATAAAGCTTATGTGACATTTTTAAATGTATGTGCTAATATCAAATGTATTTAGGTTTCGATTTATAATGCAGTATATTTGTCTCATGTTTTCGCGTCGTTTACAGCACCTTTTATTCGTCCCTCAGCCAGTGGCGTAGCGACTGGAGCAAGAGTCTTATAGGCTACATAGAGACTAGGTGCCAATTTCAGAAAACGCTGCCAGCAAAAAAAAAAAAAAAAATGAAATTATATGACTCATTAAGAGACGTATTATGAGTTGAAGGATGAAAAAGTCATGCCCCAGGCGCTACTTACCTTTCCTATAATAGAATTTTTAATGAACGAATTGAATAATATAAACCTCCAAATTCTGGAGAAAAAATACTATATGTTTAAATTTAATTTTATATTTATAACTATAATGACAATGAAAATTTGAATGTAATAATTAATAATAATTTTTTTTTCAGGTAAGCAAATATCTACATTTTGAATCCTGGGAAATAGTGAAGTAAGCTTTACAGATATTTTGAAATATATCATTATGCATATTTAATTTACAATTACAAATGTAGAATTTTATCAATTTGTCTTTGCTATCGAGTCACGGCTATTAATTCCAACCTATGAAATATCGCTAAGTATATCAGTTGTAGTATGACATCAAACTATTTTCATATTTTCAATGTTTCCAGTGAACTTTACAGCCTGATCCTAATATCTATAGCTTAACAGCAAATCCGAAAAATGAACAAAATGTTTTAAATGTTCCCATAAGCACGACAACAATTACAACAACAACAACAAATCCATAGGGGTGAAGTCAAATGGGAATGGAAGAAACTCAATTTTATTAATTAGCCCTAAATATCAGTTCACTAGAAACTAAGTCCTGTACGTCCCGATGACCATGTTTTTTAAAAATTTTATTTAAAAATTTCGTTCTCTAGCATTATAGTTAAAGCGTTCCATAATGAATTTTCTTTGTGTTTGCAAATATATTTTTTGAATCGCTCCTTCTTTATTTTGAACTCCGAAGAAATAAATCAAGCGGCAAGAATAGGGAGACAATTATCGTCACTTTTCTGTCATCAGTCTTCATTAATCTGAAGTTTTTGCGCCAATTATTGCTAAATATTAGTGACAACATATATATATATAATAGCTCAACCGAATATTATAGCTAAATATTAGCACTGTTTCCAAACACGCTTGGCATCAGTCGTCAGCAAGTTAAAATAATAACTGGACCGATGTTTCCAGAAGGGTAAGTGGTGAGCTTGAAAATGGAAATTAGTCACTACGTGTCAATGTTAGTGACATTGGTATAATGTAAAAAATACTCGTAGGTTGGCGCTCAGATTTGAATTATAGATTCTAGTATTTATAATACGCTAGCCGCCTTTAGACGTCGGCTGATTAGGAGGATATATATGATGTTATTTCTATGTAAAATTCTTATTCATAACTTAATATTCATGATCCCCCCCACCCAAGAAAAAAATTTTAAGCCTGAAAGTATGACAGAAACCAAAGTCGTGTTACTTTAAAAACTTTCTTTTCCGTTCATTGTGTATATAAACCATTCTAATCGAGTCAGGTAATCATGAAATTCTACTACAATTAAAAACATAACTTATAAAAAAATCTGATTTTTTTTTATATGTATCGTAACTTCACTTTCTTGTTTCTCATGCAAATTATATAAATAAACATAATTCTTCTTTAGATTGCAAAAATGGGGGAAATTTTGAAATTGTTTGACTGTACAATGAAAAATGTTTCAATTTCTTTAGTTCGTTAATGAAATTTGCCGTTAAAATTTATGCAAAAAATTTAAAAGCATGACAAAAATTTAGAAAATTTGCACTTCAAATAAATTAGAATAGTTAAAAAACAATTTTTTAAATTTTAAATGGAGTAAAAATAAGTTATATTTTCGGTTGTAAAGGGGAAAAAAGGCTAAGATTTCAATTTTTAAAAATCTAAATTAAAAAATTTAAAAAAAAGGAAATTGTAATCAAGCGTTTGACAGGATAGTGAAAAATATTTCAATTTCTTCAGTTCGTCAATAAAATCTACCGTTAAAAATTATGCAAAATAAAAAAGTTAAAACATTGCTAAAATTTAAGAAAAATTTGCAGAACAAATGAATTAAAATTATTAAAAACAATTTCTTTTTAAATTTTAAGTGGAATAAAAAAGTTTTTTTTTTCAGAAATATTTTCGAAAGTTATCCCCCCCCCCAAAAAAAAATTAAATTTTAAAAAAATTTATTTTTAAAATCCCAATTTCAAAAAAAGAAAGAAAAGAAGGAGGGGTGTGTGAGAAAAACTGCTCCGATATGCTCATTTGTCATGCTACAAGCATTAGTGTGCCACATTTGTAATTCTATCGCTCTACCTATTCTGTGGAGAGACAGTACATAAACACATACATTCTTCTTTATTATTAATAGAGATAGTATAATTTATATAAAATCATTAGGGAATCCAATGAAGAAATCCTCTAGACCTAACTAGTGGTGGGATTCCGTCAATTTTTATTTCAAAGGTAAGCTCATGATCTTTTGATAAGCCATCAATTGTCACTGTGTGTCATCTGTCCTGGTTTTGGGAAGTAATTTCAAAGACACTGTTTAATTATATATTCTCAATTAGAAAAGAAAAAAAAATCACGAACTGATCTCATAGATTCTAACCACTTCACTTATTTCGCCATTTTTTTAAAAAAATATTTCTTAAGAAGACTCATGTCTTCTAAATAAGTCATTAAGTTGTCTGTACCTTTCTTTTCTGCATTTTTTTAAATATCGATAAATAAAATCGTGACAGAAACCCCTGTCTCAATAACTTGACCAATTCGTCATTTGGTTTTGCCATAACTAACTAATAGTGGACTCTATACCTACTGTGCAAGTATGATTTGGAATAGTATGTCCGTTAGCTGATAAGATACAGTTCAGCAAAGTGGTTGGTATTAGTAAATGGGAGAATGGTAGTCTCCATAGAAAAAAGAAAAATTTAGATATCATTAGTTAAACTTTATTGATAATATTTTCCTTAAAAAATATTCTAGGTTTTTTTTTTCCGGATAATGAATAAATAGAGAAAACGGCCATTTAAAATCTAATAAAAGCCACTACAAACGCGGAAAGGAAGTAAAATAACGTACCTAAACCCAATCAACCCAACAACCACTTCCTTACCATATTTTGACCTTACCTATCAGTCAAATATAACTCTCGAATAAACAGGTCAACCAAAGAAAGGGGGAAGGGAGTCTCCTGGCAGGTCCTTTTCTGCCCATATTCGCTCTCAAACTGTGCAGAGAAGGCAAAAAAAAAAAAAAAAAAATCCCTGGCACCATCTTATTTCTTTCTGCCATTTCCTCAAAACGCTCTGATGTTGCCATTGAGAAAGCAGCTTACCTTCTTTTCTTTAGAAGCACCCATGAGGGGATGGAGCAAAGTGAGTTATCGATTGA
>JAPMOR010110530.1:0-38202 GCA_026543865.1 Argiope aurantia
TGATCCTTCTTGAGTAGTAGATGCCTTGAAAGAAAGGGTTTGCAAATTTCTAACTAGAATTTTCTTATTCAGAAATGAATCAAAATTTTGATATATTTCTATAATACATTCAATTTTTTTAATTTCAAATTGTTTTCAGTTTTATAAATAGCAACTTTTTTCTTGAATATTTTGTGTACCTGAAATGTTTTTCAGATTTTAGCTGTATAATATTCCAAACTTGGCATCATATTTGCTTTTTTTTGGAAATCATCTCCTAAGGCTTGTTGATGGCATCATATCTTTATGTTTTGTCACATGTAGAAGGAAAAATCTGTTTAAAACGTTCAAAAAAAATCAAACGGAACAAACTATTCTTCTGGAGTAGCAGAGATCTATTAACAAACTTAAAAAATTTTAACTAAAATTTTCTGGTTTAAAATTAATCAAAAATGTGATGCTTTTCCGTAGTACTTTTAGAGCTTATTATAGCACTGAAATAATGTAATGCCAGTATATAATTTATACTTGATATCATTGTAAATCGCATTTTTTATAATTCCAGATATTTATGGTCCCTAACTTCAATAAATTCAAAAAATAATTTTTTAATGCATTTTAAATAATATTTTTCCTTTATTATTTACTATTTTAACATATCAGCGTTATAATGATATTAAATACATTTTTTCTTTATTATTTACTATTTTAACATATCAGCGTTACAATGATATTAAATACATTTTTTATCTACTCGTTATACAATTAATAGTTAAAAATACAATAATTAATAGTTAATTTAAAAATAAAATAAAAATAGACGGATCAAGTTGGATGCTACTTAATTTTGAATTAGATTTTGAATCGTTTTTTAATCATATACATATTTTTGATGCATTGCTTATTGTTAAAACTCGAAGAATGCTGTAGCAATTCGTTCAGTTAGAATCCGTTCTTCTAAACGCATCTCCAATAGATTGCACAACACGAATATGACCTTAATAAGATTCTTAATTCCAACCATTAATAATAGTTGTATCTAAAACAGAATCTTAAACAGAATTTAATGTCTTCTATCTGCTGAATATTCGTAAAAGTTCAGTATGAAATTTGTCGTATACAGTATTTGGCATCGTTTATAAACTATTGTACTTAATAAATAATGCTTTACTAACATACGCCTAAACACTTTCTTCTCATATTTAATGTAACGATGAAAAATGTAGGATATATCATTGGTTGCTGGAAAAGTTTTCTAACACGGCGTTTTTACCGAGTAATTTTAGTTTGGCTTAAACCTTCCAAAAGCGTTTTATGAGATTGAACAAAAACTAAACCTGTTATTTTGATATCTATTACTACGTTTATTTACTATCTTTTAAATAAATTCAGAAACTGTAGATTTTAATATACTTTTAAGTTTACTGAATACAAAGTTTGTTAAATTTGGTTTTCACATCAACTGCGAAACATGGAATTCGTACCAATTTAGCCCCTTTGAAGAGAGTTGAAAACCAAAATTGTATTAAAAAAAAGAGCCCAATTTCACCCTTTTTTTTCTGAAGAAAATTCTTTAATTTATACATCTAAACAAAAATTTATCACCCGAATAAGAATTTATAAAATATGCTGTAGAAAACTATATTTTACTCAGCTTTTTGAAACAAAGTCTTAAGTCAAGAAATCTTTATTAAAGACTTCACAAACACAAGCAAAAAAAAAGTCACAGAACTTTTCTAACAAAGTCTTTTACAAAACAGAAAAATTCCAAAAATAAAACGCCTGGATCGGAAGCGTTTCTAGAGATTTTAAAAAGAAATTTTCTTTCTTAATCACCCTCTTTGAGAACAAGATAGTTGAAAAGTTTCAGAAAACTGCCGAAAATGTTTAACGGAACTTAATTGTGGCATGCTACCTTTTTATATTCCGATGAAAAAATACTTCCGTAGTTTAAAATTTTTGAAAGTCTCGCCATTATAATTAGTTTCCACTTCAACAAACTGATGACTTTTTCTGTGATGGATGTAAAAGTTTGTTTTGGTCACAAATACTTCACTTCATATTTCTTCAAGCTGATTTGTGCTTATTATACACTGGTGTGCAAAACTTAAGCAACAAGTATGTTTTTTGCCATAACTTCACGAGAAATCATCTGAGGGACATGAAATTCAGAAATGAGATACAGTATTTTGTTATGAAAGAATGACGAAAGCATAGTTGCGCAGAAATGAATACAATGCATACAGTATGGAATCAAACAAAAAAAAAGCTTTATTGAACTCATAGTATCGTTACACATGATTGTCTGTCCAAGAGGAAGAACAGCAAGCAGATGTTCCTTAGTATGGGATATGCCCTCCCCTTTAGTTTAGTTTAGTTATATTAACGTCCCGTTTGAAGCAACACTAGGGATATTTAGGGACGGACCTCGTAATTTTGAACCGCGGTCAGATGACGAGGACGACACCTGAGCTGGCACCCCCTCTCCACACCACACCACACCAGCGGGAGGACGTTTGGTCAAGACGGATTTTAACCTTACATGACGGTTCTTCGGTGGAATCGGGTCTCGAACCTGAAACCCTCCGGTTCCGAGGCCGAGACCTTACCACCAGGCCACCGCGGCCCCATGCCCTCCCCTTACTGCAATGGTTGCTTCGCACCGTCTCCCCATACTCGGCACCAGATTGTCCAACAGTTCTTGAGGTAAGAGTGCCCATTCCTCAATCAGCATCTGTTTAAGTTGTCGGGTGTTCCCAGGAGGATGTAATCGTGCCGCAAGGCGTCTCCCCAAAGCATCCCACACATGTTCTATCGGATTTAAATCAGGGGAGCACGCCGGCCAATCCATTCGAGTGATATCTTCACTTTTCAGGAGCTCCTCAACAGCATGAGTTCTGTGTGGCCGTGCATTATCATCCATAAAAACGAAGTCTAATCCAATGGCACCTCGGAACAGACGCACATGGGGAAGGATCACCTCCTGACAGAGATCTCCAGTTACAGAACCTCTGTCGAAAACGGAGCTCAGTCCACCCGTTCATCATAATGCCTCCCCAGACGACAACTCCAGGACCACCGAAACGGTCTCTTTAATTTAATAACCCATTCTTTACCATAATGTAATCAGGGAATAAAATGCAAAAATTGAAATATTTGCTTTACTTTAAAAGTACGTTATTTTGTTGAAATTCAAAAAAAAAATGTTAAAATTTATTTAAGCTTCAATAAATACTATATTTCTGTTTATTATAAATTTATAATTCCCAACTTCGGTGCAAGGAAAACAACATATATGCCATCGAATCTTACGAAAATATTCAACACAGCTTTGAACAATTATTTTTTTTAAAAATATTCCACACTTTTGTGAGTAACGATTGTCTTTTTGACTGTTTCTGAATTATCTTTACAACGAAACAAATGGCTCACCATTTCCTAGCAAGAAATATTCATTCTACTAAAACTGGAGGCATTAATGAATAATCTTTCCTCCCGAGTACCATTTCTTCTCAAGAAAATAAATATAAACAGGGTAGAAAGTCGAGCGCCCTAAATTATTCTCGACAAAATTTTCTTTATACAAACAGCAATATTTTCAGCTACAAAAGATTTTGAAATTACTTTCGTTTAACACGATTTTGGGTGTATTTATAAAATAGTTAGAAAAATTAGAAATAACTTGTTTTACCTAGATATATGCCTATACTTTATTATGATCATAAACTTGAAATCATAGAAGATATTATGCACTTTCAATATTTGAAAGCTGTTTAAGAATATATGTTTGGATTTATATTTGAATATTTTTCTTTGGTTTATTTTTTATTTGTTTACAAGAGTTGTATTTGATTTAAATAAATCTTTTTCTTTTCCAGATGAAGGAAAAAAATGGAAAAAAAACCAAAGGGCGAAAAAAAAAAACTTTAAAGAGAAAAAAAAATATTACGTCTAAAAAATGATTATCATCATATTAAAGTTTAAAAAATTATCTTTTAAATGAAACAGTATTTAAACCTAAAAATTGTGCTTCCATTTTTAATGAATTAAAAAAAAAAGGAACGACCATATTTTCCACCCATTTATTTCCCATAAAATAAAAATAAAATTTTTAAGTTGCACGAGTTTGTTCGCTTGCGTGGGAAAAATTAGCTTTAATTATGATTTTCCATTACGCTTAGAATAGATCAGATTAAAAAAATTATGTTCATTCTTAAGGTGAGTTTATACTTAGCCAGTTATAAGGTTCCTGTAAGGCACGCATGCGTGGAATAAAGAATGCGCATGCGCAGAGAGCGAACAAGAATCTGCTACTGTACAGTTTCTGCGCATTGGTTCACTTACAGGAAGGTTTGTAGATCGCTGAGTGTAAACCCACCTTTATTGCAAAATAAATCTATGGCAATAATAATACATATATATTAAATATGCATATAAATGTCTTTCAGATCTTTTAGACGGAAGCAATTAATCAGTGGATTTGAAGAAATTATAAAATAAATTGTAATTTATAATCATATAATAAGATAAACAATACCAAAAAAAAAAGATCTGTAGTTGCACAAATCCCTATTATTTTTTATTTTACTATAAAAGAAAAGAAACAATGTTTGTTGATATGAAAACCAATTATCAAAATTATAAAATAAAATTTAAAAACAAGCAGACATCGCAGATATGAATATGCCAATTAATTTGCTGATGGCTACTTCAAGAATATTTGAACGAAATCGAAGTCCAGAGCACGACAGGCAACTTATAAAATAAAGTGGATTAATTTCTAGAAAAAGAAAGTGGAATTTAATGAAAAAAATAAAAAATAAAACCAAGAATCGCAAATTTTAGGAGAAGCAAAACACAACATCAATCAGCTTATCTGTAAAGAGAGCTGTTTCCATGGCAACTCCAAAAAAAAAAAAAAAAATTCAAAAGTTCGAGGGGAAGGTTTTTATAAAGGCAAATATTTCCTACTGATGTCTCAGTGATCAAAGGTGCTTTGAGCATTCTTTAAAATGAAAAGTGATTAATTTGTGTCGGAAGGTCCTAAACGGATTATTGTCCCTTTGTTCGTCAAGATTGAAATTTTATTATCTCTTGGCTTGCTTTGAGTTAACGGAACACATTAAAATATCTTCTTGGAAACAACTTGAAAGGTTGATTGTCGAAAGAAAGAACAGTACTGTTTTTGTAGAGATTGTTTTCCTTCTATGAATATAATTTATACAGCATGTCTCAAAAGTATCGAACCGCAGTTTAATCCTTTACCTATTAGAGATAAGTGGATATTGTAAGTTTCAAAGTAGTTCAAAATAGGTACGAAATAAAACCATTTAACAAAAAAAAATCACTTAAATTTTCCAAAAGTTACATTTTTTTAATTTTACATAACAACTCTAGACAAATTTAATCAATTAGAAAGCTTTAATTTTTTATGCAGCAGCATCATTACAAAAAAAACCCCACACTCATTTTTAAAATTCAGTGTATTGTGTTAAATTGAAAATTAAATGCAATGCATATGAATCATATACCAAAATAGAAATACAATTGCAACATATCAAAAATACAAAATATGCAATAATATTTACATTAAAAATATTTTTGCCTGTTTAGGGCGTAATCGAGTAATCTTCGAAAGAAGTTTAGGGTATTTTTTGATGCTCAGACCGCTATTTTTATTTGTAAAAAATAAAATACAAAATAAATATATGCAAATAATTTATTGTCAAATTTATCAATTTTTCAAAACGATATTCTAGAAAATTAATTCGCAGACGATTTGTTTTTTCATTCAACTTTAATTTAAACATTTCAAATATTTATATTAAAATAATTTTTTTAAACTGCATAGCGAAATGCAGACGATTTTCTTTGATAGCGAAATCTGCCTGAAATATATTTTATAAAATGTCTATTTTTTTTCATGATTTTTTTTAATATATGCGTCAACTATGAGACAGCAAAAAATGAAAGTGAGAGCCGTATGCGTTCCACTTCTCGCAAAGACAGAAAACTGTTTTATCTCTGTTCTATTAAAGCTTTATTTAATGTTATTTCGGACTTTTTTTGTTGACACACGCTATCGCATATTTGATTTAAAAATTTCCAATATCAATTTTGTGAGTGTAATCTATTTTCACAGAATAAACAGCTTTTTAGATGATTTGAAAGACAGCATAAGTCAATTTTTTTTCTGCGTGATAATTCATTTGGCTTTAAAGATACAGTTATGTAGTTTACTCTAACGACCTTGTTGAATGCAATAGGAAAACTTTCTAATCGACTAAATTTATCTAGAGTAATGCATAAAATTTTTTAAAAAGTAATTTTTTGAAAATGATCGCTAATTTTTTTTTATTAACGTAGTTTTATTCTATACCTTATTTTCTAGGATACGGCACCTTCACAATACATTTTTTTTTAAATTTTAAGCATCATATAAAAAGGTTTCACTGTAATGTATGTTAACATTGAAATAAAACTAACCTGTAAAGAGAAAAGAAAACAATTTTAATCTGCCTGCTTTGATAAAATTTCAATATTTTAAATTTTTACAACTTTTTCAAATATATGTATTTAATTCTTCAAATTTTATTCATAGATTCTATGAAATATATTACACAAAATTGTGCGTGGATTGCAAGATATATGTAATAGTTATTTTTATTGAAAATTTTTACTATTATATTTGGTGAAAAATAGGGAAATTTATCAGCAACTAATTTTAACTCTAGCATCTAAATTAAACAAGTTAATACTAACTAACTGACTGATAATGCCTTTCTGTAAATTCTGAGATAAAAATTCGCTCCGTACAACATATAACGATTGATAAAATTAATTTAGATATAAGTATATAGATAAGCTAAAATTCATAGGAGGATAACTTACAGACAAAAATGTTTTTTAATGTATAAAATCTGCAAATGAAACATTCAAAATTCCTGTTTTAAAGCATATTTTAAAAATGTATTTTGTTTGTATATTGTATACCGAATGCGACATAAATTCGTGCAAACTTCAAAAAATCCTAATAAAAAAAGTAATGCTCGAATAAAATTGCAGTTTGAGGGAATATGTTCAGAGCCTTTGTATTTTGTTATTTCCATTAAAAAAGAGTATTTAGAAAATGACCGAAAGATGGCGCTCTCACGTCATACCGAGACTGTCTATCAGAAAAACAGAGCACAGTAACATTATAGCACATTTTATTTTAAAGCAAAAGATGCTCAACATGACCGCCACCACAAGGTATTAATCAAGCGAGGCGATTAACTACGCCTATTAAAGCTGCGTGTAACATGTCGGCATCGATGCCATTAACGGGCAATTGAATAGCATCTTTCAGTTCCATCAAACGGCAGGAGAGCCCCGGTAGACACAAGATTTTAGGTATCCCCACAACCGAAAGTCCGCTGTAGCAAGATCTGGCAATCGTGAGGACCACTCATTCTTACATCCTCGGCTTATCACTCTGTTCTCAATGAATGTGTCTAGGAGGAACGTCTTAACGTAAATGGCAACGTGTTGCGAGGCACCATCCTGCATGAAGGTGACGGAAGATAATGCGCGTCTTTGCTGGAAAGCAGGCATAACGTGGTCGCGCAAAAGCCTAAGATAGCGTCCTGCAGTGACGGAACAGGTTTTCCAACTGGATACAGGACAACGCTCTTCAAAAAGGAAAGGGCCTAGAATGAAGGACGCAGTCAAACCGCACGAAATAGTCACATGCGGAGAATGTAGTGGCTTGGTCGTGTACGCACGAGGATTTGACGTCGCCCAGATACGATGTTTTCCGTATTGACGTCACCATAGAATGAAAAATAGAATTCATCTGTCCACATGATGTTCATTAACCATTCTGGGTCACGTTACATTTGTGCGAGCACCCATGTTGCAAAGGCTTGTCTTTTCTCGCAATCTGCTGGCAACAACTGGAGAAATGCCACTATCTAGTACGGATGCAATTTCAAGATTTCGTGCAGAATACGTTGGATCGACCTTTCCAGAATTCCTGTTACTTTACCTGCTTCAGGTGCACTGCAACTCCCCGTTGAAGTCTCGGCTGCCACATTTCTCATGACCCTTTGGATAACCTGACGCTGTAAGCGTTGACGGATGGTCTGCCACTTCGTGGACGATCCTCTAATCTTCCCGTTTCCTCAAAACGGCGAACTGAGTTCAATATCCCATTCAATGAAATTGGGATTTTCTTCGCCTTAATTCCTTTCATCGTCCGTAACTGTCGCAATGCATCAGTCGCGGATGCGCAGTTCTTATCGAACAGTTTAACCACTATTGCTCGTTCCGGAAGCGATAGCATGCTACTGGAGTCGAATGACAGATCCATTTCCAGCCTTGTGTTTTATAGCTATGTTGATTTGCATAAACCGTCTCGGTATGATGTGTAAACGCCATCTATCGGTAATTTTTAAATACATTTTTTAATGGAAATAACAAAATCCAAAGACTCTCTGAATATATTCCCGCAAACCACAATTTTTTTCGAGCATTACTTTTATTATTATTATTTTTTGAAGTCTGCACGAATTTATGCCGCACGCAGTATTTAAAAAATGTGTTTAAAATCGTTTTTTCAAAAATCTATTAATATAAGGAAGAAATAAAAAAGAGAAATGGTACTATTAAATGGATTGAGTTTTTGAACATTAATGGACGTTACAAGGGGAAAATAGCAGGATTCATTGGGTATTTGAGCTCACGGAAGTGAAATAAAAGACAAAACAACGTATATGAAAAACAATTTCATTTTTTTAATTGAATGAAAACGAAAAATATGTGAGCTTTCGTGCCGGCTTGAGCTTAAATACATGTTCCATAAGATTTCATGCTAACTTAACGAACATAGCAAAAAAAAAAAAAAAAAAGGAACCCCTCTATACATGAAGTAAAATTCAATGAAAAGCTTAGTTCATCAGATATAATTCACATAAGAAGTAATGAATGAAATGAAGAATTTGACTGAATGTAGCATACTTAACCAACTCTCTAACACTTTGAAATTAAAGAGGAAAAATGATGAAATTTAAAATGGTATGAAATTTAGTTTTGTGTAATGTTCTGAAGTGACCGATGGAAGCTTTTAAGTTTTGAAAGAATTTTAGTTGAAAAACTAACCATAATCTTAGAGAAATTTTTTATCTGAAAGTACATGAAAATCATATAATTATTTTAGATGCCATTTTTCACCGTACTGAAATTAAAATTTGAAGCCCGGTGGCGTAGTGATAGCGCATTGCTCTCCCTACGCACAGTTCCTAAGTTCAATTTTCGGGCTAGGCAAGGTCGACTCAGCCCTTCATCTCTTTAATAGGCCGATAAACTGAGGACCAAACATGTTTGGAACTAAACATTAGGGGCTGCGTTAGGCTGACCATCTAACCGGGCGGGATATATGCCTCGTACCTTAGACCCTCGGTCAAGAAAGCAGGTATGGGCACTGTAGGCCTTGATCCACATGGGCTGTCGTGCCACTGGGTTTAGTAGTTTAGAAATTAAATTTTGAAAAAGGAACTATAACTGGAACTATAAAGGAACTCGCAAGATCGCACACCGAATTTCAGTTCTTCAATTCATTGCATTTATGAGTTATTGAGTTTACGTACCTGGGACAACCAGTCAATCCTTGTTTTGAATTTGATTCCAAATTTTATATCAATCTTTCTTTAAACGCTAAATTTATGTGTTAGTTTTATTCGATTATTCTTTCGTTTTGTAGTAATCATGTTCTTTCTTATTCAGAACAATCAAACAGAAAGACTTCCTCAACATGAATTTGGTGAAAATTTGTAAGAAGTCTACGATTTTGGTGTTAAACCCATCTACCAACCTTCTAACTCAAGGTGATTTTATCTTATTATTAATTACTTATCGTCTTTAGTATTATAATCAGCTATCAGCTTATTTAAATCAATACTTTCTCTTTTTGTACACGAAAATTAAAATGGTTAGTACAAAAAAGAATTTTGTGAAATGGAATAATTATAAGTAAATGAAAATCGGCAAAATTTCAATTGATTTTTAATCAAAATTCTCAATAAAATTTCAAAAAAAGACTTTGTGAGTAAACGCCTTCTTTGCAACAAGTAAATATTTGAGTAATTGATAATTAACGGTGAAAGATTCAATATTCGCCAAATGTAACACTAACATCAAATTGACATGGCAACCCTAGGAGAGTGCTTGGGCGCGCTTCTAATTTACTAAAAGAAAACAAGCATATGTTAGCGCTTTTTATACAAAGTTTACAGAAAGAAAATCTTATTGTTTGTTTCCGCCAACGAATCGTGAATCATTCGCCGTTAATTAAAAAGTACCAATATTTGCCATCTCTATAAGCTTTAAACCTTACAATCTAGCCTGTGGAGCGATTTAAAAGATTCTTTTATAAAACAAATGTCAACCATGTGTGAGCAAACAGTATCTTATATAAACCGAATGCTATCAGCATCATCGTGCTAAAAAAATAGAGAAATATCAACGGCAAGTACGTAATACTAGGCGTTTCCATAGTAACATCAATAACCGAAAATCCTCGAATTCCTCTTAAAACTAATAATTAATTTTTATCCAAAAGACTTAAATGATTTATCATGTTTTACTTATCGTAAATTGGATTCCCATTATCTTTCTATTTGATTTATTTTAGTGGATTTTATTGGAATTTTATTCATATTTTAAAATAGTTTCGTATGTAATCGTATTCGTATTTTAAAATAGTTGTATGGGGTATTATGAATGCTTAAAAGAAAAAGAGAATATACATAGAATGGAGGATATATCTCTTGTAAAGCGGTAATTGTTTACTTGATACAATGCAAAATAATTTAGTAAGGACGTTTCATATCTTTAAAACCTAACTTTTCGATTTTAACAAGATAAAAAGGTATGTTTTATAGTGAGCAGAGAGGTTCCTCATTTAATTACGAATACCTTCAAAAATTGCTATGGCACAAACCAGAACAATGATTCATTTTTAACACAAGAAAAATTTAAAAAGAACAAGTAGTAGTAGTAGCAACTCTCATAAGTTGGGAAAAATATTAATATCTGGCCGGCTAGGTGGAAAAGTGGGTAGTGATAGTCGTTTCAATCTAGTTGGTATAGTAAGTGTTGACAATTTGGCATAATTTCGCCGATTATTGAAATATATAATATGAATAGGCGTGAAAAGCCAGAGGCACATCAATTTATTTTTGAAAATGTAAACAACATCACTAAAGTTCTTTTTACTTTCTTTTTTTCAGAACGTGATTTTTAAAAAAAAATTTTTTGATTTTAATATGCATTATGGTTGGATGAATGTAACAGTGGTTCAATACGAAAAAATAAAATATTCCGGCAAAAGATATTATTTCAGACCAAAACGTAGTATTTTATTTAATTTTAAAGATCTTTTGGATTTACATTTAACGAAGAGATTGAAAAAAATATGAAATTTATGAATTGGTTATAATTTTATTTTTAACTTTTTAACTGCGATTCATACCAGTGTGACATCAAACCTTCCTTATAAATCTTTTTTTACAGATTTCTGCAAACCCGTCTATATATTATCTATCTATAATATTAATAAGATTTATGTATCTAGTAAGACTTATTTTTTATTACTTGGTAGTAATGTATTTATAGAGACTATATACGCATGCAGAAAAATAGCATGAATTTTTCAAATTTTCAAATCATGAAAAATGTAATATTTTAAAAATTTTTTTTTATTTTAACCAAAATTAAATGAAAATTATACAATATTTTTGATCATAACGTTATAATTTTTGAACTTTTTTTCTCATATTATTCTAATTTAGGAATTATTTTATTTAGAATTAATTCTTTTTTGTTTTTTTATTGTGAGCATTTTATTTATATTAAAGGATTTAAAAATTATTGCATCTCAAAACATTTTCGATTTATTTTCAAAAATCAAATACTTTAAGAATAAATTTTAAAAACAGGCTCCAATATGGGTAAAAAAAAGATTGGAACTGCCATTTTAATTGAATGATTAGATTATAAACATCACAGATTATTTCATTCTATTCCCTTCAAAATATTCAATGCAATATTAAATGAAAGTTTATTGATTATTTAAAACTTATTTGCAATTTCAGAAGAAAATTTATTTTCAGCGGCAATTAAAAAATTTTATGCTATATTTTTGAAAAATCGTTTGCTTCAATGATATTTTCATTTTATTTAAAAATAAAAGAACAAACGAAAAGAAAAAGTTATTTTTGGTTACAGTTAGAATAAAAGTATTTTCAGATTAAAATTTATTTATATATTTCGAAAGAATGCAGTCATTTACATGTATTTTTTTATATCTGTTTTTATACCAATTTGAAATACATATTAGGTATTTTTATACAAGTAATATCTACATAATATCATTGTCAATAGCACTGATTTTATTCCTGAAACCTGTAACTTATATAGAAATGTTATAAGTTCTTTGACTGCTCACAAATATCATCCCGCTTAAGACCTAAATAACCATTTTACTACAATATTGACGGAAAGTGAGGATAAAAGTTTTTCTGTCATGACTGAAACATAAGTCGTATTCACATTTCAAGGCCTAATCATTTACTTAGGAGGTATTTTCAATAATCTGAATAGAAACAACCGACTCCACATTATTGCTACTCCCACCTGAAAAGCGATATCTGCCACTTTTCATGTCCAGACTCATGATGTTCCGCAGGAAGGTAATATTGAAATATAAGGTCGGATTCAGTTAAATTTTCCCCACAATTATTTAAAAAAATTATTTCAACTACTTTTAACAACTGCTACGATTTCGCCAGTTTTTTTTTGTTTCACATAAAAATGAGCTATAAATGTACCATTAAACATCTATCTAATACCATATGGCACTTTCCAGAAAAATCTCAAAAAATATATTACATTATACATTCTCGATAGCAAAACTGACTAAATTCTCCAAAACCAATAAGTCCATCGATTTCGCCGAAATGTATTTCCTTTGAAAGTCCATGATGTTTAGAAAAATCATGTATGGTCCTTTGCCCTCTCCATCCTTTTCTAGAGGAATCGCAAAATAAGGTCTTGGCACAGATTTCATTCTTAACAATCCGATAGATTTCGTCAATTAATTTCGCCAGTTGGCTTTTATAGTTAGCCAATGTGAATGCTCAATTTAATTGTTCACGTATAATTGATAAAACTGCTTTAACGAGATTCACCAAAGTTTGTTGAAATAACAATTCATGGAAATTGAAATTGTGGATATTCAAGTTATTTATAAAGATGGCTATAAAGGTGACCAGTTGTTTACTTAAATAAAACCATGAGAATTTTTTATACCTAAAAACGTCGGGTATATGGACGGTTTGAAGGTAAATTGTATATCCTTTCGGAAATTGTTAGTGGCTCAAAAAATTGAGAGTGTACCTTACTTTTACTTGATAAATCCGACTTTCAATATAAATAACACATTATCGGGAAGTGCAAACATGTTTTTATTTTTACACATAACAAAAGGTTTAATTTAGAGTAAAAACAAAGAAAAATCAACTAAAAATTTCTAAATGGAAAAGTTTCAGAAGCATTTTAAATAAACATACGCAGAATTTTGCCTCAAAAAATTGAGTATACACAAAGTGTCACTATTAAGTTGCATACCTTTTGGCACTTAAAATGGTCTCTGAACGTCATGGTACCAATTCGACCCATTTTTGGTGGTATCTGAAGACCTTTTAACCCATTCTTTTTGCATCATTTCTTTTAAATGGGTTTTGTTTCTAATTTTGTATTTTTGAACCACTACTTCGAGTGTGGTCCACAGATATTCAATGATATTGATTTCGGGGTACTGTGGTGGTGTGTGTAACTGCTGTTTACAATGAAAAAGGCACCCTATTTTGACGTTACGTGCATTCTGTTTGAGGTCGTTGTCCTGCTGGAAAATGGAATTTCTATCTAAACACAAATTTTTAACACTTTCCTTTAGATTGCTGATTCATCCAACTTGTTGCAGAAAATTTTCAAATCATAGGCAAAAGTGTAAGTGTTGAAACTGTGCGAAATGCCATTAGACAAGCTGGATATAAAAGTAGCATTGTTAGAGAAAAACCGTTCATCAGTTTGCAAATTCAAAAAAAAAAAGCATCTGAAGTTTGCAAAAACTCATCTATTGAAACCCAATAACCTTTGGAAGAAAGCTATATTTAGTAATGAAAGAAAACTCAACACTTTTGGCAGCGACATCCATCGTACTGTATGGTGAAAGCCTAATACTGCTTTGGATGAAAAACATTTACGCCCTACAGTTAAACATGGTGGTGACTCCGTCATAATTTGAGTTCGTATGGTTTCCTCCGGGGTAAGAAATTTAATTTTTATAGATGGCATTATGAACTATATGGTTTACTTGGATATACTTCGCAGCAATCTAAAGTAAAGTGCTAAAAATTTGAATTCAGATGGAAATTTCATTTTCCAGTAGGACAACGACCCCAAACAGAATGCACGTAATGTCAAAATATGCTGTATTTTTACAACAGTTACGCACACCACCACAGTAGCCCGATATCATTACCATTGAATATCTGAGGGTCATACTCGAAAAAGTGGTTCAAACACACAAAGTTAGGAACAAAACCCATTTAAAACAAGTGATGCATGAAGAATGGGGTAAAATATCTTCAGATACTACCAAAATTAGGTTGAATCGGTACCACGACATTTAGAGGCCATTATAAAAGCCAAAAGGCAGGCAACTAAATATGGACACGTTCTTTCTATGCGAGATATTACAAGAATTTCATTGGTGTATTCTCAACTTTTTGAGGTAAAATTCTGCGTATGTTTATTTAAAATGCTTCTGAAATTTTTCAGTTTAGAAGTTTTCCGTCGATTTTTCTTTATTTTTACTCTAAATTAAACCATTTTTTATGTGTAAAAATAGAAACATGTTTGCACTTCCTGGTAATGTGTTATTTATATTGAAAGTCGAATTTATCAAGTAAAAATAAGGTGTACTCTCAATTGTTTGAGCCACTGTACATGAGAGTTCCTTCAAGGGAAGAGAGAATCCAATTGCGGTCATTGAATCTAATGTAAGTTATTTTGCAAAATGTCATTCCTTGCCTCAAATTTTAAAAGTTCTTATAGTTTTACTACACTTTGTACTACTCAAATAAATGTTCGCAATTATGAACAATAAATTGAAATTCAAATTCTACTTTCAACGTACTACTTTCAACCTTATCCACCTTAATTCCATTTCTTCTTTTTTTGAAATACAATATCTACTTTCAAAATTTCTCAGATAAAAATCAATTGATCAATGTAATTAGATAAAAAAAAGCGGCGCAAAGAAATGATTGCATGAAATTCATTACTCAGAATATCACAGACAAAGCAAAGAATACACAGTGCAGCATGAAAAAAATCCGATCAGTTGAAAGAGCAAAGGGTAAATCTTTAGGAAAAACTGACAGTATTAATGAAAAAAAAATCCATCTTGCAAAAAAAGAAGTGCAACTTTAACCATTTTGTAAGCCATCTGTAACGCGATAAGTTTGCATGAAAAAAAAACAATATTTTTCAGAACTCGAACAATTAGCTTTTATAAAGGCAACTAGATCTCATTTGACGCTTCAGTAATTAAAGACACCTTGATTAGAAGTGGAAATAACTGATGTGAGTGGGATTGTTTATTCACAAGACTGAAATTCTATTATCTCTTTACTTTTGTGTCAGCTGAGAATGTTACAGTTCCTACTTTGAAATAATAGGATATGTTATTTCAATACGTCAAACTGATATACCATTTAGATATTAAAAATGTATGGAGAGAAATAGAAACTATTTTAAATAGAAAAAAACGTTATGAAACTTTTTTCATTTTCTTATTGTCTGGCTTTTATCACTGAATAGAAGTTAATATCGGATCATTTCTTCCGAAAAAGATGAATTAACATTGAAATAAGAATGTTTTTTTATGAAAATAAACAAAGAAAAAGCGTCGCTGATATTGTCACATAAAAATAAGTAAGAAGATGGATTGCTTGTAAATAGAAATTTTAGAAAATCAAGTTGAAACAATGAGAGAATAAAACTAGAGATTAATGATAAATAAAAATAATTATTAGCTTTTAAAATTTCGGAGAATTTATTGGATGATAGAAAAATCGTCTGCAAACCATTTAATCATTTTAAAAGCATTAAAGAATTCTGTGATGATAGAAGAATCGTCTGCCATCTAATCAACTTCTTTCTTTTTAAATGGAATTTTTTATTTGAATAATTATTTCTTGCTCGTGACAATATTAAAAACATAGGAATAAATAATTTCTTAATTAAAATACTGAATAATAATTATAAAAAACTTCAAAGATTTTAAAGCAATTTTGATTAATATCTTTTATTCAAAAGTAACCAAGATTTGATTTTTATTTAGAAACTCTTTTCTGCTTTAGGTGCAAGATAGGCAACTGTATTATAAAATGTTTAATTAGAGAAATAAATATCAAAGAAATAAGTCTGTGGATTAAAGGCCCCGTTTGGATGACAATTTTTAGTAGTAGACACAATTTTCTATTGTTTTTATAATGGAGAAATGCATGAATAAATTCCGCAATCCATCTCTCTAAATGCAAGGTATTTAACCTCTAGCATCTTTTAAGGCTCACCAATGTTATTTAAACTGATAATCGTCTTTTATGAATTTGAATTCATCTCCTTATGAAGAATAAGCTTTTTGACATAGCTTTTAACATTCCTTTTTGTCTTGTCCGAAGTAAAGATGTTTTTTTTTCTTTTTAAATAGAAAATTTTAAAAAATATCTTTGTTGTAAAGGAAAAAAAAAATATTTTTTTCAATATCGGTATTAACCTTTTTGTATTTGATCAAAGATAGAATAATCTGTTATTTGAAGACTAATTTCGTATGTTACAGAAATTAGAGAAGGTAAATTATTGCTTGAAAAAAAAATAAGAAACGCTCATACCCTTCTCCACATTTACAAAACGTAAGCAAGAACTTTTTATTAAAATTATTTTTAAACATTGTTTCTTATGAAAAAAAAATTGTTTTCTTTAATGAATAACTTTTGATCAGAATCAATCGATTAACACAAAAAATAAAATTGAACATAAAAGAAATGATTCTTTGAATTTAATCAGAAAACGCTCAAGATTTTGATCAAAGAGATGTCAAGAGCACGCAGGATAAAATGACAATAAACCTAGTTCATGAAAAGAGATTGGCTACTTTATAGGGAAAAAACTGGTTTCGTTAATAGAAAAACTTTATAAGGAAAAAAGCTATATAAGCCATCTTATCTGTAGAGCAACATAAAAATTGTAATTAATCTCACAGTTTGAGCAGTAAGTTTCTATAAAGGTTAATATTTCCCATTAATGTCTCAGTGATCAAAGACACTTGGAACGTGTCTTAAAAGGGTAGAGATTCATCTGCGTCTGAAGGGCTTAAACAGATTATTACGCCTTTGTTAGCCCTAGACTAGAATTGTATTATCTTGTTATTGCTTCATGTAATAGGGGAATAGAACTCTTTGAGACATTTTTATTAGTTTATATGAATATGCGCTAACCAATCATATAAGATTTTTAGTTTTAGTTATATTAACGTCCCGTTTTAAGCAACACTAGGGCTATTTTGGGACGGACCTCGTAATTTTAAACCGCGATCAGATGCCAAGGACGACACCTGAGCTGGCACCCCCTCTTTACATCACACCACACTAGTGAGTTTAGTTTAGTTATATTGACGTCCCGTTGTAAAGAAACATTAGGGCTATTTTTGGACGGACCTCGTAATTTTGAACCGCGGTCAGATGACGAGGACGATACCCGAGCTAGCACCCCCATCTCCACGCCACACCACACCACACCAGCGGGAGGACGTTTGGCATGACGGATTTAACGTGCAACCCACACTAGTGAGAGAGCATTTAGCCCTGACGGATTTATCTTGCAACTGACCCCCTTACATGACGGTTCATCGGTGGAATCGGGTCTCGAACCTGAAACCCTACGGCTCATGAACCGAGACCGTACCACTAGGAGACCGCGGCCCACCAATCATACTAGGTAATATGAATTGGTAAGCATAATTCACAGACAAACCAGCAGGACAAAACCCCCCAAAACTATCTCGCTTGTATTGACGTAAAATTAAAAAATATAACCTTCGTCGTAAATTTAGCATTTTTATTTAATAGATAGTGTGATCCTTGTAGAGTTTTTTTGGGCGTTTAAACTAGGGATGGGTTAAAAGTATCCAGAAACCGAATTTGTGCTGTAGACGCGTATTTGTCAACACATTCGAATAAAAAATGGACATATAACTAACTACAGTAGCAGTTTCAAAATAATATATCAAATTTGATTTATTTAAGTCAGCATTTTTATATGTTTCTGAAAGTGCAGACTGACAGACGGCAACCCCTTTTTGGATTTAACTCAAAATTTGATAGGTGTCTATACTAAAGATGTTGAATTTATATACCGAATTTCATCCATCTAGCTCTCTTAATTTTATTAGATATCTCTCTAACTTATATTCGAACAGCCGGACAAACAGACTTCTTCAGGAGAGATTTTGCTAAAAATTTGATAGATATCTGTAAATTCGGTTTTAAGCTTGTATACCAAATTTCAACCTCTATCTTAAATCGTGTTTGTGTTATCTTTGTCACAGACAGATAGATAGACGAACGAATTTCATCAAAATTGTGATTTTCGAAATCAAGGAGGTCTCAACCTTGCAAATTCGTCAAAATCTCGATTTCGAATTTTTTTGACAAATACAAAACTCTCTCTATAAATCGTATACGAAAAAGCAGAAAACGAATGTGGAAGAGCCAGAATGAATTTTTTTTTATGCAGAGTGTTTTTCTTCAGAAAAAAAAACGAAACAAATACTTTTATTCATTACGGTATTTGTCCAAAATGAATAAATTCACGCAAGAGTAAATATTTTTTGAATCGAAGCAAATTCTTTTACCGTTTTAACTATAGTAGGCAATGCTGCTACATTAGAAAAGCTATTTTACTCATACTGGCTGATTCAAATGCTATGCGATTAGATTAATAACTTAGTTATGTTGAGTTGGACAGGAGTCTAATTTTTTGTATGTTTGAAAGATCATCTGAAGTATGAATGTAATAAGGATTTTTCTCGACATACATGCCAGCACATATACATGACCAAATAATTTTTCTCCTATATTATGGTCCAGGTGCTGTACATACAATTTATCTATTTTGTTCTCGATACTACTTCTATTTGCATATCGCTATGCCATAACTTTTGCCACCTCAGCGTAGAAATTTTAATTTTTTAAAAGAATCAGAATTCATACAGCGTAACCATTTTCTTTAAATTTATGTTTCTGAAACGTGATTTGAGATTCAAAACGATAATTTTAATTCTTTAATTTTATTCCATCTCTCCATACCTACTGTATGCAGTCTGGTCACACAACGTTCCTTCTAAAGATATAAAGCAATCTCTTTACTTGAGAAAGTTTGTACCATCTTTGAGAACTTATTGCTCTCACACATCTAACACTATTTCCTAATCCCTAAATTACATTGCACTTTCCTTCCTCTTCTAAATAAAATCTCGATTTTTGCCAGATAACAATAGAGAAGGGATTTTTTTTTATCCCTATATGCCATGAACCTTGTTTCGCGATTTGAAGAGTTTTGCCCTATTTTATTGTCGGCATTCGTACAGGTATCCTTCATACATGCTACTTTCACTGCAACTGTGTTGTATTGATTTTAACAAGAGGAAGATGATGTTTGTGAAATTACTTCTCTTAGGGAAGTTATCGATAATTTTCTACTTTCTCATTCACGAAATAAATAGAGATTATAGAGAAAGTGTAGTAATTCTCGTATAGGGAGATTATAGTAATCGTTAAAATAATCGAAACGGAGATTTTGACGAGTCTCCACGTTTCAGATCTCACCGAGTCCAAAAAACATATTTTTAGAAAATGTCGGTCTGTCTGTCTTCACGAAGGAAACACAAAAATCCTTTGAGCTAAATTGTTGTAATTCGGTCTTTACAGCAAATTCGCAGATTTCTGTCAAATTTTGTGTAAAATCCGTTCAAATGAAATCTGGTTGTTCAAATAGAATTTAACACAATAATTACGAAACGAAGAGAGCTAGATGAATACAATTTGGTACACAGATTTAACATATATGGTGCAGTGACCATAAAATCTTGAACCAAATGCAATCACGTTGATTGTCTGTCGGTCTGTACTTTCAGAAACATCTTAAGGCAATAATTCAAAAACTCAAGGTCTTAGATATATCAAATATAGTAAGGGATTAATCCCCAAACACCTCACCAAGAATGACACGATAGATTCAGTGGAAACGCTAAATTCACGCCAAAAGTTAATATTTCATAACTATTGTACACCAGTGTCATATAAGGTGTTTTCGGGCATGACAAATGTATTGGAGAATAGGTGAGAAAGTTTTGTGAAGATCACTTCCGATAATTTTAATCTGTAGATGATATTTGAAATATTATTTCCCTTAGGGGAAGTTATCAATAAGTTTGTTTTTTTTAAAGTCTGGAAGCTGTTTGCATTTTCAGTTCATATGATCTCAAAATCGAGATACAAAAAAATTCTCTATCTTATAATTAATGATGTGGAAGGCCATTGTTATATAAGGATAGTTATTTCGGCGAATGTGAAAAGCATTTATCCACTTGAACAGAAAATTATAAAGAATAATTATATCTATAAGAATTTTAAAAAAAATGGAAACGTGGTAAGAAAGCTGTAAATAAACACTTTTAATAATTTGCTAAATATGAAACCATAAAGGAATTTATAATTTCTCAGGCAATCCTTTATTTTTTATAATGAAACAGTATTTTAATGATTAATTATCTTTAGTCGCCAATCAAAATAAAAGAAATTCATGAAAAATAATTTTAATCTAATTTAAATGAATCATTTATTACAAAAATACTGTACTGCAAAATTTGTGCATGAAAAAATTCTGTTTATGAAATATAACATTCGCACAAATATTCTTATTCTTTCATTCTGCAAGATCATCTCTCTCCTTCAGTTTAAATCAAGAAGACTGAACACGGAAACTCGGCATCGGTTGTTTTTAGGATAAATAATTTCTTTATGTAAAACACAAATTTCATGTCCTTAAAGCATTTAGCATTATTTAATGAGCCCAGCTTGGCTCATAAAAACCAAAATAGGTGTACCACATATGAAAATAAGGAATAAATTCATATGTAAATGTATTTTATTATGTAATTACAAAACAACATAAGCTTTCAGTCAATAATCTCTGAATTTTCTAAGCAAAGTATTTTAAAATCATTGGATAAACTTTAACTCTGCTAATACTGAAATGCCCGAAACGACCATTCAACGAAACTACGGATGCCGCCCAAGACAAATGGATGTCAATGTCAAATTGCTTCTATTTTCATTACGTGATAGAATAAATACACTTGGTGTATGCTTTATTCATTGAAAAAGCTAGCCCAAATGGATTTAGCAGCAAATACGTTTTTTTAAAAAATCTTTTTTCGCATTTATTTTCATTATAATCATCCATTAAGCGTATTCTTCCAATGAGTATCAATTCCTTAAGGACTGGGTCTCCTACTAAGAGTTTTTGTGAAATTTGGATATTTTTAGAATATTTGAAAAAGAAATTCGGATTTATAGCATTTTAAGGTATTTGAAAACTGATTGATTTAGACAACACACTCTTAAGAACACGAAAGATAAAGAGGAGAAAGCCTCAAAAATTTGTGTCTCAGTTATACATGAGGGGCACAAGGGGATCATTGATACATAAGAGGGTAAAAAAGTAATTTAAACCTTCTGCAAAAAAAAAAAAAAAAAACTCATTTTGTATTAGAATATGCAACATAAACTCTAGTGGAATCGACAAAAGCCTATATATTAGTAAAAAAAAATGTACTGGATAAAATAATGCAAGAAAATACCAGTTGTTAGGACAATATTTTGCGCCCTCAATGCTATACAACGTCTGTTTGAAAATATTTCGAATTTACATTTTTTTAGTCATACTGAATGACTAACACATTTGCATGACCAACATCTTTTCAAGCCCTATACTTCATGATAGATAATGACAATTAAGACTCAATATTAATAACAATTCTTTAAAATGTTTTCATTTAAGTGTTTAAAGGACTAGCTACTTGAAATTATAGATGATCTCAATAAAAACACGCAATTAAGGACGATGATCTGTTGCTGTATATTTGATTTCTGTTAAATCTGTTCTGCATATTATAAATCCATAATTTACCCGTGGGTTGCACCATGGAAAATCTGAGTATTGGATAACAGCGTTTTATTCTATATAAAATGCAGAGAACAAATGCAGGCAATACAGCACCTGAAGATATCAACTATACATAGGCAGCACATCTTTATAATAAGAGTGAAATAACATACTGGATTCAGAGAAATCACTATGGAGAGGCTTCATCGGCGATGCGATTGACACTGGTATGCCCGTCTTTTCTTTTATATTTTCTTGACAGGATGTATAATGTGCTAGAACAAACGACGGAAACAGAGCAATAATTGAGCTATCATCAAGATTCTCGAACCTTCTAGATGCTTTATTTTTGAAGCCAAAGCCGCACAAAATGCAGCCAAATTGTCGCCAAAGCTAAGGTTATTAACATGGTATCCATTCAACATCCGTCGGAGATATCCGTAAAACTCTTATACTTATCACGAATTTTATTTCGCAGATAAAGCAATATTACTAATTCGTAACAATTATTTATTCGATGTAATAATTTCTTTCATTTAATTAACCAATAAATAAATTACATCGTACTTCCGACCACATGTTCTGCTGTTAAAAATAACCCATATATCCAACTCTTAAATATGTCTCATGATTCATAAAACACTATAAAGATCCAATCTTGAATGATTCAAATTGACATAATCTGCAAGTATGATGCTTTAAAAATAATTTTTTAACTATGAAAAAATCATTGACTTAACAATTAAATGCATTATTATCTGCTTTGAATTAAAAAATAATCGTTTGTAATAGGAAAATAGCTACATGTTATGTAAAAAAAAAGTTTAAAAATCCAGGTAATAATATGGTATATTTATCTTGAAAAAAGTTGTATGTAGATTTTTAGCAACATACAGTATTTCTCAAAAATCTAGTTTGCATCTAATATAATTTTCAAAAGCAACATCAAAAATTGATAGTTTACCTGACAGCAGATGAGAAGTAGTTTTTTTAATAATCAGATAGATTTTTACCATTAGATAGATTCAACGATAAAACTTAACCGCTAAAAGTAATGTCAACTTTTTTTCTTTCACACATGATTTTTCGTCTATAGTTATCAACGTACTTTCGGAAATAGATACACTCGGATTTTTCAATAAAATTGAGGAGAACTGAATGTAAAAATTGGCAACGATATGAATTTAAGGGTTAATGCCAATATGTGGAGAAAATCGGGTAATAAGTTAATACGAGGATAACTATATAATCGATAACTATATAACTATATAATACGTCACACATTAAAAGAAAAATCAATTTCAACGATAATGCAACATAACTACATGATATAAGCTACCAAAAAAAGAGCTTAATATCTAACGATTTCTTATGAAAGTATTTTGATAAAAATGTTTCGGGACATTAAACGAGTATCGGGATTCTTTATTATAAAAGTGCGCTCATGTGACTGTTAAGAAACTTATTAGTTACTGAACAAACTTTCTAATAATCAAAAAAGACCAACAATAATTTTTCTGCCATCAGTTTTAGAGAAATAGTATATTAGTTCTTTGTAAAAATTTTAATTAATTTTACAGGCTCTTTTTTTTTGTGTGTGTGAAAATACTTTGGAAAATACTTGAAAATTTAAAGTTACTTTTAGAAGAAGAAACAGTTTTCCCGTAATTATGCTGCACAATTTTAATTTTTTCTTGATTAACTAATAATTTTTCATAATTTTTTTAAAAATTCACATACACATATTTTGAGAATAATAAGTGGTATAGTAATAGAATTTATCTATTTTTTTACCTTGTTAGTTAAACAGTGGAACATCGCTTATCGAGTGCAATTCGTTTCTGAGACTTAATTATTATACAAAACCTACCACCACAGAATTAAAGAAAAAGTGTTCAAACAAACTTGAATTAATACAATTTATTTATAATGCGTGATTTTTTTTTACAAGGAAATCACTTAAAAACATTTGTTTTTAGCCGTGTTTCAAAATTTAACCAAAATTAGACACAGCAATATCGTTAAATGAATTTGAAGCTAGCATAGCTACTGTCTTAATACGGGGAGGCTTCTCAACGTATGCAACAATAATTTCGCACCCTTTCAGCATCTTCCATATTTCACTAAAAGGGTATGACTAAAAGTCCTCATCTGAGCAAATCTCCTCCGGAGCTTTTGGCTGTGACACAGAATGCACATTCTTCCAGCAGCTATTCGATGCCGTTGCGATACACATCTAGCCCAATTATCTTGGCTACAGCTGATTGGGATAGAAGTCAATCAACTGTATTGCTTAGACCCATCGAAGTTACGTTCGGTAACCTTATACAGTCAAAACTTCATTCAAAATCATCCTGGCTATAGATGATTGGCTTAGAGGACAGTCAAAGGTACGTGTTCAGATCCCTCGAAGTCATGTTAGGCAACGGTGTCCGGTTGAAACTTCTTCCATGTAATTCATAACATAAGGGGTTTCTTTAAACAAGTGCTCAACAAAGACTGATGCATGCCAATCCAATGTGAGATGTCACGTTGTTTCATCGCCACTTGTTCTTCGAAACATTGCTTGTTAAGCGAGTCATATGCGAATCATTCGCTATGTGAAATATTCGTTGAGTAAGGTTTGACTGTATTTTGTTTTTATAAAAAATTGCTTGCAATTAAGTAACAGAATTTGGAATTCATTTCCAAAGATTAACCATAAATTTCTTGTTCATTTTAAGATAGTGACTTGGGAAACGCGCGAGAGAAAAATGGAGATCTAAAATCAGCGGATTGATTTTCTCCTCCGATTCTTCGCATTCCTTTAAAATTAGACGACTTTTATGTAAAATTTTGATATCAAACGGAGAAATTCTATCATTTATTTTATCCTTTATCTTATAATAGTTTTTTCCAAATCTGATTTTAATGTCAGAGTCTTTTAGAGATTATGTAGTTAGTTGCATTAAATTATCGCTCTCGGTAATATATATTAAGATAAACTTTTTCACTTATTTAATCCAAAATTCGAAACAGATTTGCAATAATAGCAGATTTATAATGATATTCAAGTCTTTGACTTTTCATCAGTCCAAACAAATTTTCTTAGAATTCCTTCTCATTTTTATTGTTGCTAAACGAATAATTAAAAAAATATTTTAACGATTGGTAAATCGCTTGGAATAACCTCAGAATACGATATTTACAGTTAAAATATGGATTTATATGATTTTGTCCCTAGTACCGTCATAGAAATTTTTGAATAAATTAACAGAATATTTCTTAAGAAGTTAGGTCTACGTTTTATCCTATAATAGTTAAGCGATAAAAATTTATCCCTAGATTCAACAGTTGACAGCAAGCAATAGCGAGCAACAAACCACTTTAGGCTTTAAAATGAGTTTTCCCACAACTTTCTATTATCCTAAACATCCCTTGGCCTTTCTTCTTCGTTCCATTTTACAGAACGTAGAGAGCAGATAGGTGCTGCGTGTCTATCGTTTCATACCTATATCTTCCCTCTAAAATTAAAGAAAAATGTCAAAGAGATGAAAGTTCAATTTAGTGGTGCATCAGACAGAGGCACTTCGAATTGTAATTGTTAGTGCGGTATAGGTAATCGTGGGTCTGGAAAGAATTGAAAAAGAAACTGGGATCTATTTTTTCTCGAAGCCTGTATGTTTAGTCATTTTAGGATTAGGTTTAGTTATATTAGCGTCCCGTTTGAAGCAACACTAGGGCTATTTTGGGACGGACATCGTAATTTTGAACCGCGCTCAGATGACGAGGACGACACCTGAGCTGGCACCCCCCTCTCCACACCACACCGCACCAGCGGGAGGAGTCGTTTAAGGAGGAAGGCTCTTTACGGGATGAAATTTCTTTGGTCAAACGATTTGGAAGTAGCATTGAAATGACATGAAGTGAATGAGCAATTTATTGGAGATCTAGCTAGTAATGAATAAGAAGCTGTTTTTATTTTATGCGTTTTAAATTATGATCGTGAATTATTGCGGAACAAATTAAAAAATTAAAAGAAATAAAACATTGTATTAAAGTAAATGGAATTTTGTTCATTTAATGGTTAGTAATGTGGTAAAATCTTAATGTTAAAAAGGAAAAATAAATGGGAAGATGAAACAAAAAAATTATCAAAACATAAAAAAGAATTTTTTTTATTTCTATTTTACTGCTTATAAGTCCGAATTTTAATAAAAATAGTTTGAAAATTGAAATTTTCCCTAAGGACAAAGCTAATATTGGTTATTTAAATATTTGTTTTCTAAAGAAAGAAAAAATGGGCCTTATTTTAGACGAAATCATATATTGCATCTTTATACATATAAGAAAATTAAAAATATATTCAATTCTTAATGCATTCAATAATTACCGATTCAATAAATGCCTTAATGTTTTTCCCCCTTCTTGAATCTATTTTCTCTTGCATTGATCATTTTGACTTATACCTACCTGACACCTATATTTTCACATTCTCTCTAATATAAGTGTTATCCTATCTCGCATAAAATTGTGAACGATGAGCAAGGCGAAAATGCCATCAGTGGTCAGAGTTTTCTTTTCAGAATCTCAAACAAGAGAGTAGACTGCCTTATAGCATAGAAAGCAAAAAGGACACTTGTTTGGTAACCCTGTGCCATTGGTAAACAATAGTTATGAAAGATTCTATTAATGCGCTATATTTATCGATGAATCACTGGTAACTATTAATACGCATTAGAAAATCGACAAAGTATTTTGATCTTTTTTTCTGAGTATACTGAGCATCTCATCATAAAGCATGCTGAGTAGATCAGTGGACTGACATCAACACATTATGCGTTAGAGGCTTCTTCTTGCGTACAGCCGACCACCCCGCCACCACTGAACGTAGCAGTATCGACAGGATTTATAGTGGCCGACTGCTATCTTTAGCATTGTCCATCCTTGCATTGACCGGTTTCTCAAACTGTCATTCTCTTCGAGGTAATTGGCCACAAATTGGTCAATTACTGTCCTATTTCCTTATCTACAAACTCTCAAATAGTTGGTAAAAAATTGACAATTTTTGACATCATGTCCTTCAGAATTTTAAGATTATCTGGTACCATCAGTACTGTGCTTAAGTCATTATTTATAATTTTCAGATTTTTTTCTTAACTCCGAGATTTCAATACATTCCTTTAAATAGTGGTAAACAGTACCGATTCCTCCACAAATGCATTTAGTGTCCTGCATTCCTCCAAATGGAAATATGCAGGAAATCTCCCATGTCCAGATATAATTTGAATTATCAGTGGATGGTATCTTCTTATTTTTATTTCTGGAGTAGGAATAAAATCGAAAGTTACTCTTCCGTTTTTGGACATATACCATCTGTCAAACCATTGCAGCTTTATTTCTTCTCTTAATTCCCATTTTAAGACACCATTTGATTTGGGGACAACCATATCAACACCCTCTTTCTGTGCCGCCAACTTTGCATATTGATCCGCCTTTTCATTACCATATATCCCAATATGGGCCTTAACCCAATTCAACTCTATCCACTTGTTAGTTTTTTCACTTTTTATCTTTTCTTTTATCTTCCATATTTCTTTATTACAATTGTGTATGCGTTAGACGCTATCTGCAAAACTGTCTTCTTCACCGCAGTCTACATAAGTTCTTTCTAAAATTCATAAACTTTTGATTCCTAATTTATATTTCCTAATTTAAATTACATTGAAATAAAATTTGCTTTTTCCTTTTTTTACCAGCCTTTTTCATGCATGTGTTGTTCTTATAAATTATCACTATAGTTCAAAATTTACATAACAAATATGTTATTGAGAAACGGTGCTAATTTACTTTTAAACATTTTTTTACTAAACTTAGAGTGCTTCGTGTTTTAAAGATTGGATTTTGTAATAAATATTTCAGTTATTTTCCGATGATCTTAATGATATATATTTAGCATGTGCTCATATTCGTGATGATGTATACTATTTAAATATTTTCTGAATTTAATTTTCACTTAATAAGTAATTAGAATAATTTTTTTTTGTACTAGCGATACTGCCTGTTGATGGGAAACATAAATCAAAATAGTAAGTAAAAAATTAATTCCAAAGATATAATTCTGAATTTTATTAATAAATTAATAAAAGTGTAATTTTAAATGGGTAATTTTTATAATTAAATTTAAATAACCCAACTAGATTATTTTTTAAAGACAGACTTAATTCAGATCATTTGCAATGAATTTTAGCTATTGAGTTTTCAGATCTTTAAATTTTATGTTAATTGTTCTACTCCTGTTCTAATCATTCTTCCACTTTAACTACTATTTCTCTCGCATAAAGCAGCAGTTGCGTTTGATGACGAATCATTTATTTACAAACCTTCAGAGCATCTGTTTCCATTTTCATCTGCAGATAAAATGCAGCCAACATATAAACAGAAAAGAAATAGCGTTTTGAAATGATGAGGTGTGTATGTGTGAAGGATAAGCGGGCAAGAATTATGAAGTCGTCTCATCTTCAATCATTTCACGCTTGGATTTATAAGAAGCAAATCTACTCGTTTTTAAATCATGAAGGTTTATATATTTTTAAATTAGAAAAGGTAAGCATGTCTGTATTATGTTGCCATGGATAATGAGTGCCTGGGCCATATCTTTCTGATCTTTGACAGAGTTTTAAGGAGAAGTGTTAGAGTGGCAAAAATTAGATGGATTTCATCATTTTAATGAATGCATTCTTTGAAATTTAAATCAAATGTGTTGCCCTTATTTATAGTTTAATTAGAGGTCGAATCAACATCTGGAATTGAAATATTTCATATTGCTATTAAATTGCTAATATTGCTAATATTTCATATTGCTGTTAAAATAAAAATACGAATTTTTCGTACTTTAAAAGTGCTATTTATTATTTATGTATTATATAATGATATTTAACAGTTTCCATTTGATGCCTTTCGTTTTTATCTGGATTGTTTCACTTAAGCTTGCCATGGAATTTAAAATCCATCTATTGTGTTTAATATCAACGTAGGAAATTAATTTTAAAAACTAAACTGTACTTGAAAATTTCGTTGCAGTTAACAGTTTATCATCAATTGAAAAAATCTGTGCTGTAGCATGAGTATGTGAGATTTTAAAATCAATTAAATTAACAGATTCTAAACGGTAGAAGTGATGTAGTTTCATTAAATGCCAAGATAATTAGAACAAAAAGGGTAGGAGAAAAATTGCAAGTTAATAACGATTGATTTAAATTGCATTGATTTTCAAGCATAATGTAAAAATAATAAACCACATATTGAAACATAATTAATAAATCATTGGTAAATATCAGACCACAACCGAATAATAGAAACTAATAAATTACGGACATACGGCTTTGAATAAAGCATCTTTTCTAAACTGTTCCTGTTCTAATTACAGAGAAATCGCAAGAATTATAAAGACCAAAAGATTATAAAGAACTAAAATAGGCATAATAAACCATTGCCACATGTTTGTTTGCTGTTTTATATAATTACAATGGACATTGCAAATGAGTCGATAAATAAACATAATTTGCAAATTCAAAATACTAAAAGGTAAAACAGAAATTTGAAGCTTATTTTTTCTCAATTATTCAGTTCACAAGTATAAAAGTGAATAACATAATCCTTTTTCGGTAAGAAACGCAGACGATAAACGATATAAAAAGTCAATATCATTTTATTTTTCTTAAAATATTATCTGATGATGTTAAAAATAATGGATTCGCAAATAATTGGCAGATAAATAATGTAAAATTTTATAGTTAATTTTACGAATTTTAAATAAAATATTATTCAGAAAACGTTATGCTAACATTTCCTTTGTTGTTTTCTTGCTTACTATTGAAATTAAGGTTCTGATTGTAATTTAATGTTAAACTATTGTTAGTAAAAATTTGTTAATTTTGAGAGGATTTTATGCAGTAGTTTGTATAGCGTTAAATTTAAGGCACATAAAGAGGAAGATACAATCGCTCCAAGCCAAACTCGGACACCAAAGAAAAGACAGTCAAAATTTGAAAACTAAAAATGATAAGAAACATACTTAATGGATTTTCAATAGTATATTTATTGCAATTATAAAAACAAACAACAAAAATTATAAATTAAATTCATTTTAACCAGAAATTATGTAAAAAAAACAAAAAATAATGCACAAGCCAAACTCGGACGGATAAGTAGATTTTGAAACTACTTAATGCTTTAAATGATTTATTATTTTCTATGCAAGTCCTTGTTTTTATAATAATTTTAAGGCGTTTAGCCATAGATTGCACAAATTTTTCACCAAAATTAAGTTCAATATTTTCTCATTCCTGCAATAATACTCTTTTCAATTCCTTTTTACAGGTAATGGTGTGTTCCCGGACTTTTTCTTAAGGTATTACAATAAATTTCCGATGGAATTTATATCAGAGCTTTTGAGTGGAGTGTCCATGAAGTGAGGAGAATTACAGAGAAGTCAAGAAAGCACTCAATACGCTTTATGTTTCTGGATCATTGTCCTGATAAAATTGCCAGTTCTTGCCTAGAGAAAGTTTCAGCACACATTACTTAAAATTTTTCTTTAAAATGTCGAGGTACATTCTGATCTATTCTCCGTTCTATAAACTGCAGGGATCCTGGGCCAGTAATTGAAAAAGAACTCCTCATCATTACTGATCCACCTATATACTTCATCATTGCTTTCAAACGTTTTTGTGTGAAATTCCTCTTGATTTTTTCCAGACGTAAGGCTTGCCATCGGATCCAAAAACGTCGAATTTGCTATCATCAGTAAAAAAGACATTTTTCAAAAAAGAAAAATCCTTGTTTTCACGTTCTTTGCGAATTTAAGTCTTAGAATGATTTCGCTTACTTTCCCTTTTGTCTGGCTTTCCTTCCATTGAGATCTGCTTTATGAGCACTTTTTTTTATTGTTGATGAACTAAATTGTTTTCCTAATTCCATTTCAGCAAAAATAGATACGTTTAGTGTTCTAAGGAACGGATTTGCTTTTACTTTTCTGATTAAATATCGATCATCTGTTTCTTTTAAAATCTTATTGTAGGGTTGTCCTAAGCATATTTTTCACCTAAATTATGGGTTTTGAAGCATTCTATGATGTCATTAACCGTTGAATGACTTCTGTGGATAGTATCTGATAATTATGGCACATACTTTTCATCTTCAGTATGTTTAATAACCAATTTTCTTAACTCAAAGCTGATTTGGCTTCTTTGACTTGATATTTCCATTAAATTAATATTTAATTCCACAGTTAATAAAAATAACACAGTTAAGAAATTCTCCTGAACAATTATAATGTTAATCATAAAGATGGCAGTAATTTTAACCCAGTGCTTCAATTAATTGGTCCTTAATAATGAGATGTCCGAGTTTGGCTTGTGGAATATCTTTCAAATTTTACTTTCATGTCTAAATTTTCAATTATAATTTATGAATTGGCACTATTTTCTTTTGTTTTTAGCTGTACAATAAATTCACTGTTGAAAAAAACCTTCTCGCTTTTTTTCTAATTCCTTTAAATTAAAATATTTTGACAGAGCAAGTTTTTTTCCTATGGTATCCGAGTTTGGCTTGTAGCGACTGTATGTACATGAAATGCACTATCTTAATACTTTACACTCTGAAGAGTATTTCATGCAGAAATATTCATCTAAGAGAATTTGTGTATTGCTTAAAAAATAAAGATATATAATTGTTTTAAGTGGAATTTCCAAGAAAAATTAAATCGTCATTGTCTTATCATTCTGTACGTATTTTTAGCAATCAAAATTTTAGAAAAATAAACAAAACAAAAAAATGATGCACCGACTTGAAAGATGCCGGGGAGGAGATATCCGAGTGCTAAGGATTAGTTTACTGCGTCTTTCGTGTATTATTTAATGATGTTTCCAAAGTTTTTAAATCTGAAGTTAAACATTAACTGCCAATTTCTGTTTCTAAAATTTTTGCCCAGATAAATTATATATATTCGCACAAAAAGTTATGTAGTAAAATAAATATTCAAATTATGTTTTGCATTGAAAATATTTGATATTTCTTTTAATGATCAACAACATCATTTCATTTAAAAGCAAGAAACAGATCGTCGCTATAGCCTCTAAACTAAATATATGTACGGTGTTTTCATTATGTTATAAAACCAAAAATATGATTCTTCAAATATGACAATTCTATTCCGTTCAACTTAACAGATGTATTTCAATTTTATTCGCTTGTTTTACAGAAGCAAAGCACAAAAAAATAGACTTTATACTCTACATACAATATTGACTGATATATATAAAACAAACTAAATTTTCAGGCGTATCAAATATATTAAATGAGCATTTTCTACTATTCTTCATAATAGTTTTCTTTATTAAAGTGGCAACAATGTTTCATGTTGAATCCAATATTTGAACAACTGAGATTCGCTTGTAAAGCCCTTGTATTCTCTTTCATCAACACGTGAAGTGTTGATAATATTGAAGATAGATGGGAAATACCATTTTGAGGAGTTGGAGGGGAGGGGCAGGAGGATAAGGAAACGAAATATAGAGACAAATCGTTTGCAATCATTTCACGCTACAATTGGCAGAATTGACTCATGAAACTACTTGCTTTTAAATGATATAAAGGCAGTGGTTCGGAAAAGGATGACATGATTATATTAATATATTATCATGCCATTCGGATAAAGTTATAGTCTGTGTATTAGACCATATCTATTGAACTCATTGGAGCAGTAAATATTCCCATACGAGAAATATTAGATCATTGGAAAATAATGGATTTGCTCTGTTAATAAATGTGTCATTTGGAATTTAAAAGATATATTGTGGTTAGTTGTTTTGTAATATAGAAGCATTTCTTGAGTTTTGATTAAATGCTATTCATTAATTTAGATCAAAATGAAACCAGGAGAATATGTCGCAATTTTTTTATTATTAATCATAACTGAAATATGATATATAACTGAACATGTCTCTGGGCATGATATTAAGAATGGAAGTGCGTGGCAATATTTTGACAAAATGGAAGTGGTGGCTGTTAATTCAAGGTTCCATTTTACACAAAGCCTGTATTAAAACAAAAGAGATCCAATTACAAAAATTTAATACATTATTGAGTAAGTCTCTATGTAACAGTAAGTAGTCTTATATTTTTTAATAATATCTATGTATATAAAACGTTTACGTAGACGCAAAATCAGGCCGAATTTGTTTATCACCGTTTGGCAACACTTTGGCCTCGTCCAGGAACATCAAAACGCGGTTTGCATTGGTTTGAAAAATTTTTAAACAAAGAAATTAATGGTCAAAAAACGGAAACAATTTTTACGATGAGTTTAAATCCTGCCGTATCGATTTGAAAACGAAATCGTCGAAAAAGAAAAGACAATGAAAATGCTCAAGAATCGTTCATAAGAAGATCCAGTCGTAATGAACGAGATAGGATTAAACGTTTATGTGTATGGAGCGAAGCTTCCGAACTACTGGAGCATAATTGTGGGACAATGTCAGGATTTTTTTTACCAGTCACGCTACTGGGAAAAGAAATAAATCTCTAAATTTTTTGTAAATAGTGATTTTTTAAAAAAATTCTGTTTTCAAATTTTGGTATAGTTCCCAAATTTGAAAAATTGTAAGAAAAGTGCAATCTTTTTGAATTAGTTTCTGTGGTGGATGTACTATATAGTTCCTAAATGAGAAGTTATTTGTGTTAACGAAGAACTTTTCTAAGATTCAATTTTATAGTGTACATTTTGCCTTACATTTTTTAAATTTTTTAATTGTTTTATCTTATTTTGGAATGGACTGAATTTGAATATAGCTGTGTTAAGACAATTTATTTTTTTGTAAATATCAAATTCTTATTCTGTTTCTGTAGTGTAGCTTCCAAATTTGAACAAGTATGAGAAAACACACAATTCTTTAATTTTTTTTTGTAAATATCGATTTTTTTATTCTGTTTCTATGGTACAATTCCCAAATTTTTAAAATTATGAGAAAATCACATTCTTTTAAAATTTGTTTCGCTGGTGAATGTATATAGTTATTTAAATGAAAGGTTATTTGTGTTTCCAAAGAACTTTGATGCAGGTAATTTTTGCGAGTGTACTTTTTGCTTTACATTTTTTTATTTTATATTGTTTTATCATATTTTGGAATGAATTGAATCTGAATATATCTGTTGCTAAACTAAAGTGGTCTAGCATGGTTTAATAGATAGTGGGAGAGCAAAGCGAGCTTGGATCGCGAAATGATACTAGAGGAACTGCATTAGCAGTTCCTGAGGGCTGGCTAGCACAAGCGAGCAGGTGGCGGAGCCCCCTAGTTTAATAATATTTGTCTTAAGTATAAAATTAATAGAATAATCTTAATTGAATTACTCATAATATATATTAAATAATAGACAAATAATAAATAATAATATACAGTCAAAAAAAATATATCTTATAGCTAAACTTTGAGTTTACAAACAAGAATAAAGGGGAAATTAAAATCAAAAGAGTGAAAGACTAAAGAAACTTATCTAATACTTTGACAAATTATCTTTGCCTTCCATTATATCAAAATAATCAAACTACCATAACTTTTTTCTCTGCAAACACTGATTAATTATATTTCAAATTTTTTGGCACGATTCCATAGGAAAATCTGAAATATTTTAAAATATAATTCTCTGAACAATTAAAAAATCGTCTGCAATCTTGAAATGAATAAATAACCAGTCTTCCAAAAACGTTTTCAATCATCTAAATCGAATCAGAATGAGAAATTGGATAATTTTTCATAACTTATTGAAATTTATTTAATATCCAGTTATGCTCCACAAAAGGAAAAGGGAGTCCAAATTTTATTCATTCATCTTCTCTAAGTTTTAATGGAAAAAAAAACAACTTTTTCCTAAATTATTAGATGCATGCCAAGGTCAGGTTCAAATTTTCTAGAATATCACGAGATGTTTCAACAAACAATTACGGAGACATTTTATTACTCGTGTGGCAACAGACGGGAAAACAAACTTCCTAATTGATTAAGAAAAAAAATACTAAGCAATCTTTTATCTTTAGAATAAAACAATGTGAAAGAAACTCGGAAAATAAAACAAGATTGAAATTAAAATTACATTGAAAATAAATTTTTGATAAAAATAATCTTAGATTTTTTTTGTATTCTTCGAGTTTGATTGTCGTTTTTCTTCATTGTAGTTCATAGTGTATGAGAAGATTTAATTTACCATATAACATTTGTAAAGATTTTGACAAGCGAGATAAAAACATTTTTTATTTATAACAAATTTTTAAGATTATAATTAGCAAATTTTAACAATTTTTTAACTCGCCTTAATCACTGCGTTAAAATACCAAAAAAAATTCATCAAATCTATACAGGCTCAAAAATTTCATAAACATTTCTAGAGTTAATTGAAATACTCAAATTAAAAAATTGATTTAATTCAATCAATCTTCTTCACGTTTTTATTGAAAGTTTAGGTATTTCTTATTATGATTTTCATTTCGATTAAATTATTGTTTTAAAGGCTTTTAAACAATTTTAGCTTTTAATATAGGCGTTCATAATTTTGATAAAGAAAAAAATATATATATATTTTTAGTACACAAATAAAACTGTGTTTTAACAATATTTTTTTATAATTTCATATTATTATAATTTCTAATTCATTATTATAAATAACGAAATATTAAAATTAATTTTTTATCATATAAAATCCAAAATTGAGTTTTATAACGAACCTTTTAAAATATTATATCGAAACTTAATTAACTATGCCTAATACAAATGTATAAAAACTGCAGAATTCTAGAACATAAAGAAGAGACCGAAAAATTGTGGAAATATTCCATTTTTACAAACATAAACAAATATAGCTATATTGTAAGCAACTAATTAAGATGTGTTTAAATTCCTCACTATGTCAATCTTCTTGCTGATAGCATTAAAAATTTCTATTGTAATATAAATATCTTGCTTTTTTTTAATTTTGTAATTAAGATATCTTGTTGTTTCGAAAAGAACATTTTGCAGATTGTCCACTGCATTGAAATTTAAATTTTGTATTTAGACGTTACACCACTTTTTTCAGATATAAAACAAGTTTGAACAAAATTCATCCATAGAAATTCTGTCTGTCTAGTTGCTGTAGCAAAAGTGATTTCGATAATGGGAAAACATTAATAGCTGGAAATGAAAATTTGGTATACATTTAGCATCTTATATGTATATTCTTATAATATTTCGAATGAAATTTGCTAAAGGTTGACCGTCTGTCCGTTGATACTTTCTCATGCATATTAATGAAATAACTCGAAAACGAGTGGAATGTGATTTTGAGAATGTGATTGTAGTTTCCAAGTCAAATCTTGCTTTCAATCAATCGGCAAAAAGGCGTCCAAAGTACGGTTTTTCCAATACCAGCCATTAACCCCATTCTTAAGATTAATCGTCGGAGGTCGCATGTTAGATTTATGCCAAAGATCAATTATTATTTGCCAATTCCATGCAAAGCATTCCCGACTTTACGTGCGATCCATGATTTTATGCCACTTTTTTTAAGTCAGGAAGATAACACCGTTATTAGAGAGTATGCGGCAAAGTTTTCGGAAAACAATTCCGTTTGAAATTATGCTAGCATTAGCAATGGCAGTACATACAAACTCGTGCAAAAATCATACAAAACAGCACAAATAATTTACAGAAATATTTTTCTGTATTTTAAAATTCAACTTCGAAATGCATCAAGTCATCATTGCGAAAATATATATTTTGCAGTTGCAAATGTGAAAGACCTATCTGGATGCCGCAAAACCACAAAAAGACTTCCTTGCCTTTGTGTGGATTATCAATTCGTACCAGAGTATGTAGTTAAGCTTTCTTTTTCCAAACAAATATTTAAACAGAGTGAGTAAAAGATTAACTCAATATTCTAGAGTCTGTTTTTATTTTACCGTATACGTAGTATAGAGAAACTATAGTAATCGTCAAAAAATTCGAACTCGAGATTTTGACGAACCTCCACGTTTTAGAATTTCCTGAGGCAGAAAACTACATCTTTTAGAAAAGGTCCGTCCGTTTGTCCGTCTATCTGTGACAAAGATAACCCAAAAATGCTTTAAGCTAGACTGTTGGAATTGGTATACGGTATTTACTTCAAATTTACAGGTTTTTATCAAATTTTGAGTACAATTTGTTCACAGAAGTCCGTCTGTCCGACAGTTTAAATATAGTTAATACGATAATTTCAAAGTGAAGATACATAAAACTACTAGATACTTAAAATTATGTGCAGAGATTTATTATCTGTAGTGCAAACACCAGTTAAATTTAAAGCCAAATCCAAATACGGATGGACTATCTGTCCATCTGTTCTTTCAGAATTAAGTTAACGCGATAATTCAAAAACAGAATGACTTAAATATATTAAATTTGGTAAGATAATTTGTGACAGCAAGTGCAACTTTGCGTCAAATTTTGTTTCAATCGACTGAAAAGAACACATCGAAAACGCAGATTCTGTTTTTAGATACTATTAACTTACTAGCCAAAAGGGATTAATCGCCAAATAATTCGCCAAGGATGACCTAATAGATTCAGTAAAAATGCAAAATTTATACTACTAGTATTTGAAAATTGTGCGCCAATGCCATGTAAAGCGTTATCTGACATGTCAAGTTTATTAGAGAGATTGCGAGAAAGTTTTGGAGAGACAACTCCTGCTGGTTATTACGACAGACGATCTTTTTTCAAGTCATAACATTTACGTGGAAAGTATATCGGTCCGTAGATAATTAGCTCCTTAATATGTTAAACTCATTAATTGAATTTTCAGAAAGCGGATTTCACCTTCGTTTGATACAACGCGGCTACC
>JAPMOR010110533.1:366-24009 GCA_026543865.1 Argiope aurantia
TGCAAGTAAAAAAAACAACAACTCTTGCTTTCGATGAACTGTTGCAAATAAAAAAACACTTGCCTTCGATGAACTGTTGCAAATAAAAAAAACACTTGCCTTCGATGAACTGGCGCAAATAAAAAAAACGCCTCTTGCCTTCGATGAACTGTTGCAAATAAAAAAAAAACACTTGCCTTCGATGAACTGGCGCAAATAAAAAAAAACGCCTCTTGCCTTCGATGAACTGTTGCAAATAAAAAATCACCTCTTGCCTTGGAGGACCCTTTGTAAGTAAAAAATTCTTGGTTCCGATAAACTGTTGCAAATAAAAAAAAATCTTGTTAAAAGAAACTAAAAAATCTTTGTCTACTATTAAAAAAAAAAAACTCTTGCACAGCTGCAAAAAAAAAAAAAAAAAAACCTTATATTAAAGCGAAAAAAAAAAAAAAAAAAAAAGCCTCCAAATAAGTTTCCAGGCTCAGGACTGATTTTTCACAGTGAAATCTTCTCTTAAAAAATCATCTGTGAACTCTAAAATCTATCCTCTCGGGTCAACTTCATCCATAATCTATTTCTACTTGTATGTAGAAATAAATCGGCCGTTTTTCACCAGAAGATGAAAATTACGAGTTTGAACTTCTCAACTAGTTTATGAAATTACCTGTGAATTAGAATCAATTTGAATTCAAATTCAAAAGAAAGACGGGCAGTTTGGCGGGAGCCGACCGTCAATACCGCGTCTTTCTGCTATTCATTAGTCGAATGCATTGTATCGACCACTGAACGCTTATGAAGTGAAGTGAAGTGATTCTTAACGTTTAAAATTGCATTATCAAAACGAAAGCGTTGCACCGAAAATTTATTTATGCATCAGTTGAAAATGCTATTTTTCGATCTCTTCAAAAAATATATGTTCCATCATTACGGACAAATGAATGACACTTTTCAATGCTTGTGGAGTGGACTTGGAACACTAGCAATCTCAGAAAGTAGTTCTCATTTTTGCATTATTTAGTTGAATGCTGCAGTGTTCAACCTAGTATTGTAGACTGTTAAAGATGTTTTCTGCGAACTAATTGTTTGACACTGCTTCTTCGAATCATTTTGCTCTGCTTGTATGAATATTGCTCATTTTTGTGCGATAATGGCCATATCATATATTCATAGTATTTATACTTGTTGAGCATATTATATATTTGATGTTGCAATTTCGGATAAATACTATGTGTAATAATTTTTATAAAATAAAAATTTGCTATAAACTCATAATAAAATAGCATAGAATTAGTATGAAATTGAAAGAAAATGTTCGTTTAAAAAATTCTTAATATGGGGACATAAAACTTTTACTTGAAAAATGCAGTTGTATTGCGCTGGTGCAACAAATCACTCCGATGTCTGTTTAAACCTAACAGAATTTTATCTGTTTTATATAATCAAAATTTCAGCAGATGTTTTTCTGAAAATGAAAAAAAAAATCATTTTATGATACTTTTTTTCTGATAAATTTTTGATATATTTTTAAGTAATCATTAAAAAAAAATCTAGTATGTAATATTAAAATCCTTAATTAAATAATTTTTTTAACTGTTGACAAAGTTAACCAACGACTTTTTACTATATATATCGGCTCAAGTCATAATCTATAAAACCTATTCCAGCCGATTATACTTTTAAATTTTAATTCGTTTCCAAAATTTGTCATTTAGGGGAAATGCAAGATAGTAAGAATTTTTGCATTTTGGAGTCTCAAATTAGCATTGATTTCAAACATGTGTAAGTGCCATGAACATCTTTTAGTGTTGCCAGTTCAAACGGACCGCTAGGACAGGCCAGAATTTTAGGCTTTTTTATAATCTTGCATTTAAAATATTTCCTTTTAATAAAACAGGAAATATTTTAAATTTATAATATCGAAGTTTATTTTATTCGAATTATATTGAAATTTATTAATTCTAATAACATTCATTTTCATAGAAGGCTTCTAATAAAAATTAAAAAAAAAACCTACTCATGTAGATATATGAGAAAATTTAATTTCATTGTTTTTTCACTATGTATTTCTTGAGAGTCAGAAATACGTTTAGAAATCTATAAAAATATTTCAATGAAAAGTTGCATTGAAAATTAAAATCATGCAGGACAGCTGAACTAAAATAAAAACCTTATTCCTAGAAATCTGGCCACATTATTTCCCATTTGATTGTAAATGGTAATGATTTGTGTTCAGATTAATGTAATATTATTTAATATTAAAATTCAAATATTAACCCTATATTGCATAATTATTTACATTATTTAAAATTTTTCATTCATTTAAATTTTTATTATGATTTAAAAAATTTGTTAAATTTTAATTTAGGTGTAGGGAATCTTATATATAAAGAAATTTTTGTTTTATTTATGAGAATTTGAGTTCGTTTTGCTTCAAAAAATTAATTTTAAATAACTAAACCGACAAGTTAATATTTGCAGTGTATTCTTACTTACTTATATTTACATTTGTTTACACAGTTGTGGTTGAAAAATAAATTGTGCAATATAGAGTTAAACTGTATCACGTTACTTGTGGAAGAATCTAATATAAATGTAGTAATTTCGTAGTTGTTATTGTGCATTTCTAACTTGTATTTATGATGTTTAAGGGGAAAATGAGGAATATTAAAAAAAAGAAAAAAAAATGAAAAAAAAAAAAAATGAAAAAAAAAAGAAAAAAATAAAGAAAAAATAAAAAACAAAGAAAAATTAAAAAAAAAATTTAAAAAATGAAAAAATGAAGGAAAAAAAAATAAATAAAAAATAAAAAACGAAGGAAAATGAAAAAAAAAAAAGTGAAAAAGAAAAACCCATTCTCCCTTCTTTAAAATGCTTATACTTGTAACCAGGGTATATTTTGATATTTCCTTTGTTTCATAAATTTTGTGCTTAGTTTATAAAACATACTATACATCTGCTTAGTTTATAAAACATACTATATATTTATATTCTTTTTTTTTTTAACAATTTTAAGTTCATGACACTTGTCGCACATTGACAGCCACGAAAAGTTTGCGGAAATGGATGTGAAAATATTGAATCACTCTTTATAGTTACTATAATCAGAAGACTATGTATTTCAACATGTCCAAGTGATATAATGTATGGAAACCTGAGTTACAATGTTTTTTATGCTAAAATTGTGATATTTTAATTTTTTTATTGCTATTTGAAATGATGATAATTCTTTGTTTAATGAAATGGTGCAAATATACATGTATTCTTGGATTTTGAGGCATTAAGGCAATCAATTCTATTAATTGTTTGAACAAAAAAATCAATCATTTCAGTTTTCAATAATTAATGCGATTTTACAATTTAAACTGTCGAAACAGGGGTTCAGGAAAAAATTACGTTTATTGCATATTTTTAATGTCTTGCTATATAGCGTTATTTTTGTGCACATAATACAGTGTGTGCTCTTTCTTTAAATATATAAATTTTATTATTAGTAATATTTTTACAATAATTAAAAACTGAAAAAATACTGATGCGCTAAATTTTATTTAACGAAATAATTTAACTTTTAAATGTATTACTATTATAAAAATGTCTAGTTTGGAATGATAGGGAGTTTTTTTGTTACTAAATTTCATTATCAATATGACATTAAGTTTTCAGAACTTTTTGAGCAAACTAGATTTTCTGTAAATTAACAGTATTTATTAAATTATTATATATGTGACACGAATCTATTATTTTTGTTTGATAATGTGCTGTAAGCAGTAATAAACTGTTCTCTTTAGTCTTATTTGACAAAGATAAGGCTGAATTGTATTACTATTCGCTTCAGTATTCTGAGACGACTATTATTCGACGATTCTATCTCGCTAAGGGGTTAGACACAGAATGATGTGCGCATTTCCAGAATTTACTTTATTGTTAAATATCATCCTCCTTTCTTTTCACCTCTATTTTGTCGAATAAACCCATCCTAACGCATGCGCAAAAGCACGGAGGATTTTAGAATCCGTCGGTAAACAATATATGTTTTTATTTGAACGGCTACTTAAAACAAACTAGATGTTTATAATCATAAATTTTAAGAAGTTTATCGATCATAATTGTAGAAAAATCTCACAAAGATAATAATATTCAGGATTCTTCAAAGCTTGGATAAATCTGTTTTCTAATAAAATTTAAACACCTGCGAACATCAAATATTTAATCTGTTGTTTTAAATATCGCAGGAATTTTTCAGTTTAATTCACTGCAAAAATGTGATCTGTGTGCCAATTGCTTGAGACTACCGTTAATACAACTAACTTTCTTTCTGTCTTTTAAATTCATGTTGCGAAATTTTTAGTCACTAATTAACAAAATTTTCTATCGAAATATTATTTTACTGTAGTAGATTTGAATGATACAATAATAATTCTTAAAATTAGTACCGTCTTAGTATTTGCGATTACTTCTTGTTCTATTTTAATCAGTTTCCATCACGCTGTATATTGAACAGCAAGATTTACGAAAAAATCATTATTCATCTTTTTTAATGCAAGACCAGATGCGAATCAATTGTGAATTAGATAAACAGTTGACTTTAAACTTCTTAATCTTCAAAAGTAAAAAAAAAAAAAAACGTGAGGATTCATTCCTTCAAAGGTCTAAAAAAGTTTTTTTTAATAATATTAATTACTTGTCTGTAGTTAAATCACAAGCGGATAAGTGATATGAACTTTTGGAATTTAACTGTCGAAAGATGGTTTTTACCGTATTTGAATAGTTGAAAGTTTACATCTTAGATTACTAAAGCATTGACTTCCATACTATTCTTGTACATGGTTATATTGATTAAGTTGCCAAGATTTACGAAATTGAGAATTTTATTTTAGTATTTTCCTGATTAGCCCATGGAATAATTTCAGAATTTGGATATTCAACTGACAATTTAATCCACTACTTATTGTGCATTATGTTACATACCTAACAGTGTTTTATCTCATGAAAGCTGAAGCCAGTTAAATTTGTTTTTGTATTTTGATCGCATACAAATCTTTTGCAATATAATAATGCAGTGCCTAATTGTAAAAAAAAAATATTCTGATTCAAACAATTTTCTTCAGATTACTAGCAATAAAATATTTAATCAAAAATCTTTATTGTTCGGAATAGTTTATTTTTTATTTTTTTTAAATTGGATCCCATCTGAATTGCAGTTGATGATTTCATTATTCATTGGCAGACGATTTGGTCTTTTTTATTCGACTTCGTTGCAGGAACTAAATGATAGTTTCGCACTTAAATGATGCTCACAAATTTAAATTAACAAAAAATTGTTTTTCATTAGGCGAAATGGATGCTCTTTTAGTTGCTTAAAGCATTTGCGACTCCATTTATAATATAAAAGGCTTAAATTAGAATAGGAAGATATTTTAAGACATGTAATTGAGCTAAACTTGTAGTATCGAAGTTGGACCTAAGGAAAAAAATTGAGTAAATACAACGAAGATATATTTTTGGGAGATGTTTCAGCGAAACATTAATAAATTACGCCTAAATATGCACGAATCTGCCTATAATTGTGCTGAAATTTTTTTAAGAGAATGATGCATTTTAAAATAAGGCGCTTTTTTTAATATTCTTTTTATCTTAAAATTCTTCGGAAATTCCAAAATATTTCATATTATCCTCTCTACAGATTACGAGTGTTTAATATTAAACATTAATAGTACGTAAATGTAACAAAGTAATTCATATATATTTTTAAAAGTTTTTTTTTTCTGTTGCTGCCTTGTATGAACTTAACGAAAAAAGTTATTATTTTTTTTTTAGATCTACAATATACTTAAAAACTACAAGTTGGTTTCTTGCTCTAAAAACATTTTCATCTCATAAATTTTAGAAATGGAATTCCAGTTATTAAATCATTGACAATTTGCAGAAATTTACATGCAAAATAGTGTTTAAAAATTTTACGGAATCGTAAATATAAAATTTGTAATAGAACAATTTATATCTATTCTAATGATACCTATATTCTTTCTGCACTGCATTCTTTGAATCGAGCAAAAACAATAAAGCCGTGAATGTAGCTTTTGAATTTAAAATGCGTCATGCTTCGATGTATTGCAGTTCCACAATTCATATATTGAAGTGTTTTAACGTATAAATTTAACCGTTAATTTATTTTTTGCTCATAATTTTTAAATCTATCAATAATAAAGAAAGCAAGGGGGAAGCAGTTAGTTTCTCTTCATATAGGTAAAAAATTTCATATAGGTAAATATGCATTTCGAAGAACTTTATTTTGCTGTCCTACCTTCTATTTACTTTGCATGCTAACAATACGGGGACTTGCTCCCCCATCATGTGGTTTGAAATAATTTTTGAAATGCACTGCATCACGTATGTTAGGCTGCTGGTATGCTTTCTACCAAACAATTCGGAAATAGTGAATGCGATAAAAGTTGATCAATGATAAATATTTTTAAAGATGTTATTGTATAAATAAAATTCTTGCAAATATATACGAAAAGTTTCTTCGCGAACATTATAATTCTAAAATTTTTTTTTGTTCAATCCCAGTTCTGCTATTGAGTGAAAACGAGTAAGAAACGCAGTAGAAATAATTCAGAAAATTTATTTTAATGATTTTTTTAGATTAAAAATGAATGATTTCTTAATTAAAACACCTCAGACTTGTGTATATCGGATTCAAAATCTAATTTCCATTAATTTATTGTTAAATTATTCAAAATTGAGAGGTAAGCTCATGTTATATAAAAATGCAGAACTAAGCAATGTTGTGCAAGTTATGAACATAAAAAAAAATTGCATCATATCCATCAAGACAAAAATATTTTACTTATTGAAATTTTTAAAAACAACTATAATCCATAATTTTTTGTTTCTGTGAGAATATCTGATCAAAGTATGGAAATACGAGTCACGTATCCAAGATACGAATTGTACCTTAAATTAGTAAAAATATTTACCGAATTTTTTTTGTTTTCCTCGGCTTTTCTTCATTAATTTCGAGAAAATTTTCCTCAAATAACTCATTATCCTTCATTCAAAATTAAAATTTGCATATTTTAGGGAAATAAAATGTTAAAAGCCACAAAAAAGACTGACTTTACAAAATATGAAACGACCTCGTGATTAAATTTGAACTTCTGTTTATATTTAAAATAAAATTAAAATTCTTATTTGAATATCACTTACGAAATTCCACTGCTTGACAAGAACTATGCAAAGTATCTTATTTTCTAAGTATTAAAAATAAAATAAAATAGAATAACAAAAATAGTTTCCACGAGCTTTAAATGATATTCAATTTTTTTTTTTTCATTTCGAATTCTTATTAAAATCTGAAGATCTGAACTGAAGCATTTGAACTTATGTTCATGGTCTAGTTCAGTATTTCATATATAGAGAAATGTGAGGAAGTGCCAATTTATTTTGGAAGATGAAACAAAAGCAATTCGGATATTTGGATGGACGAATTCGGCTTGAGACAGAAGATGGCCGAAGGTTATTCCTGAGTGCTGGATCAAGTGTGGTTTTAGGTTACCAGCACTACAAAAGTAAAGATTCAACCATTTCTGTTTGTGCCTTTTTGAGAAAACTGTTGTTTTTCTATAATTTTGGAAAATAAATAAGACATGGAATGTATGTGAGCGAAAGTTTCTAGCTTCATATTTGCATGTTCAATGTTTACATGTTTGAAGTCCTGCATTTGTCTAGAGAATCTTATCAATGACAAGAAATTGTTTCTGTCATTCTTCTTTCAGCCAACTAAAATTCAGTTGGATCATTGTCACTTAACGCAATATAGAAGAACCATTTATTTAACATGTAAATCAAATTGAAGAATTTTTTTCAAGAGTGAGCTAACTCAAAATTGAAATTTCTTTTGAAAATGGTATGGCGAATGCTTTCCAAAAACATTTCTCCTCTTATGAACTTGGCTAACTTTTTCAGTTTTTCAAATGCTTTCTCTTGTTAGTTATATCCTATTTAATATTTGTCAGGTTACGAATGAAGCAATCGGAAGTCTGCACCATTGCTAATAGTTAAATTTTTTTTTTTATTCCCACATAAGGAAAGAAATTGTTTCTCAAAGGCTGTTCTGTGTTGTTTATAAATGCATCCATTCATAATTTAAATTCGATATTTATGCGAATACTTTTTTGATTCACAATTGTAGAACAGGTAATGGTTCTCGTATTCTATTAACTGCTTTCGAGCTCATGTTTTCAAATGCGATCGATTTTTCTCTCGTTTTCTTGATCGATTTAGACTTTGTCGCTATTTTTTCACATTAATATTAGTACAAAATGCCTGTTTACAAAAAAAAAAAAAGTTTGTAGATTTTCTATGTTTGATAGTTTACATTAGCTTAGAATATGATCCATTTTAGAGGTCAGATGACATTTTTCAGGTACTTCAATTATTCATTTACCACATGCGTAGAATTCCAAAAGGAATATTTATTTTGCAGTGCTTAGGAAATAATTGTCTTCTATCAAAACTTTGTTTTGTTATTTTCAAATATTTGCTCCATTGTTAATGTTTTCCGTAATGTATATTTTAATATTCATACGTTTCACAGTAATTTAAAATAAAGGAAACGACTCTATTTCTAAGCTGTGGAGAACCGTCTCATAGAATGTGTAATTTAATTAGAATTATCTCAAAGAAATAATTCTGATCATCGATTTGAGATAAATGACTGAAAATTGAATAGCATTTATGATTTTCTGAATAGTTAAGGAAAATAAATATTTCATTTCTACAGAAATAAAATATTTTTCCTTCTCAATATTTCGCTCTCTCCTTAGCGTTGTCATTAAAATCATGAGCTCAAAATACTATTTTACTAAATAGCCGCCGTACATATGAGCCAGATACATGTTCATAACGTAATTTTGAAGGATTAGATGTATTTTTTTCGACTGTTAAAATTTGTTAGGGCCCTCATAATGAATTATTTTACGTTTTAACTGTTTCTTATTTAACATCTGAGCTATACAGTTATTAACTGAATTGCGTGCATGTAAGTTCGTCTTTTGCGTATTTTACTGACAGTTCGTTCTTCTCTTTTCTCCATCATTTTTATCCCATCGAAAAACAAAAGGATTACTGTGAAATTAACTTTTTACAAATCACCGCTTCGGATTTTGAAGTATGAAAATACTGGAAAATTGGGCTGTACATTTAACATGCTTCGAGGGAAAAATAACTAGCTTCAGGTGCACGTGATTTTTTCCTAGTCAGTCGAATCCATTAAGATATTGACTCTTAAAATGGGTTTTTAATTAATCTGAGATTTAATATTAATTTTTGATGTAACTGTACCCGACGCGTATGAATTAAATAATTTTTCTGTTAATAATGTTCTCAAAATATAATTGTTAGCTTGTATTTAGTTTCATTTCAAGCTTTTTAGAAAGTTTAATTACTGAGTGCTTTCATACTTAAATATTGTTATCATTTGATTTTGAGAGATTAAATTTTAATAAATGTGAAAACACTTGATTGTGAGAGATTAAATTATAATAAATGTGTTAAACAATTATTCAATTTTCTATTTCTCTTGAATATCGATAATGGAATGATTTACTCGTGAAATGTTAAGTTCCGTTGGAAATTGAACCAACACTCTCAAATGAGGAATAATTCTCCCATTAAAGAAATCTGCCTACTTTTATTTCCTTATTAAATTATGTATGACATTCACAGTTTAAATTTTTTTCGTATATATTAATCGTATACTAAGAAACAATGTAAAATTTCTGTGGTAAAAACCAGCACAGAATGTTAAATATAAATCAAAATAATTTTGTATTGCATGTTAGTGTAACTGACATTGTGATAGTTGGTACCATGATTATTTTTGAACAAATAGATGTTTTTAACATCTCGTTATTCAGATGTCCCATACATGAATCTTTTTTAGAAATCACTTTATCTTATCCTTCTGATCTCAAAAATAATCTGGAGATAAAAATTTAGAAAATCCTTTTAAAGCTTAAATTTTACATAGAAACAAAAAACTGTTTCTCACCTTTTAATATTAATCTTGATCTTAATATTATACATTTTCGGTTTCCTTTGTCTTACTTTGGGATGTACAATAGAAAAAGGTAATAAAACAATCTAACGGGTAATTGGTTTATAGATTTTAATTCCGAATGGAATGATAAGTTGAAGACGCATGAATTTCTGACTGTTTAGTGATGCAGGTTATACGCTAAGAATAATATCTCTCAATAATAAGCTGTAAAGAAAGGGTTTAATTAATTTTTTCTGTATGCAGATTTAGAAAGTTTACATAAAATGATTAATCAATATAAATTTATTATATTGATACAAAAAAAAACCCCGTTTCATAGTTCTGTAACATTAGTTCAATTTTCATTTGTTGAATATCTGACCTGCCAATATCTATATCTGTTGAATATCTGAGTGCCAATATCTGATGACACTAAAAAACGCAAACATTAGTTCTATGGAACAACAATTAAATAAGGTTTTTAATTCGTTTTTTATTAGTCTAGCATTAGGAATACTGTTGCCTTTTTATTTTAAAAAGAAGTCCTGATTTAAAAAAACTAATAGATGATAGCAACATCTTAAAGTAGAAAGTTAAATATGATTTATATTTTAGCTTTGCTCTTCAGGTCAGTTAAAAAGAAGCTTGGTCTAAAATCAAATTAAATATTCATGAATGGTGTTTTGCCATATTCAAAGTATCCATAGGCCGCAATGGCCTGGTGATAAGATCTTGTTTTCGGGACTAAAGGGTTCCAGGTTCGAGACCCGATGACACCGAAGTGCAGTCGTGTAACTGAGTCTGGTGCACGTTAAATCCATCGGGGACAATAGTTCTCTCGCTGGTGTGGTGTTGGTGTGGAAATTTGTAGATGTGGGGTGCCAGATCAAGTGTAAACTTCATCATCTTACCTAGATTTAAAATGACGAGGTACGTGCCATAATAGCCCTAGTGTTGCTTTAAAATGAGACGTTAATATATGTAAACCAAGCCAAACCAAACTCAAAGTACCCATTGCCTTCTTTTCGAATGTGTCGTTTCAAATGAATCAGAATGTGTGAAATGAAGCAAAATTCTAAAATCATAGGACATTTTTAGTTATCCCAAGTCATAAACTTGTGCTTAATATTCTGAAGAGGAATTTTGCTGCTCAAATCCTATTTACTTTTCATAATAGATTTTATTGCAATATTTTATTTATTGATGTCTTGTATTGTTATCTCTGGTGTGGCGACACATTTTCAATGGTGGCCCACAGCGCAAGTGGGATTCTCCACAACAATTGAGCAAATGAATGAAAAGAATGTCTTGTGAAAGTGGTCTCGACTGGAGCTGAATTCCTACGATCGCCACGCCTGGTAATATCACTGTTATCTTTTAATGAATGTGAATTTATCAAGCACTAAAGCAAGCCATAATCATCTATCAAATGATTGCGGAATAGGTTCGTGCAGTTGTCAGTGGCGTAGAGAGACTATTATTATCTTTTTGCCCCCTTCCCTTTTCATATCTGCCTTCGCTCATTTAATGTGATGAGCGGAATGATTCGCACAGTTCACCATGAATGTTCAATCATTACCAGGCATGGAATAATATGCTCTCGCTTAATGTCAACTGCCGTTACACATTTCTTGAGCATATTACGAAAAATGTCCCAAGATTTAGGGCCAAAACGATTATCATACTAATTAAATAGATCATATTTTTGAGTCTTGTTCGACCCTTTGCCTTATTATTATACAGAATTTATAAAACCATTAACAAAGAATGGGGGGAAAGAACTGTTATACAGCAAAACTCGGTGATACATGCCATTTAGTTAATGAACATCCTTAATGAATAAAGTTTGAAACATATTCAGGTCTCTGACGCAAGTGGGTTGAGAAGGGTAAAGTAAATATTCTGTAGTCAGTGGCAACTCAAATTCTCAGTGCAGTGTAAAGCCACATCTCATTACACTCCAGTAAATATCCGGCACAGATAGTATCCTCTCCTCTGTCCATCATGCAGAATTGCGAAATCCGTCACTAATAGTTTTACCTGGACATAAGTATGGCATTTAGTCTGGCGCAATGTGGCCAAAAAAGGGTTCTTATGCCATAGTCAATCAAATCAAATAGACCAAGGTTTTAATCTCTTCACTTAACAATGATGTGTTTGAAATGTGTTTTTCGAAAGACTCAATTTTTGGTATTTAAATATGTAATTCAATGACAGTGTTGAGAAATTTAAAATACAAAAAAACACTTGGAAATGTTTTAGTATCTGAAGTAGCTTTCATATTATTATTATTGAAATTATTTATTTTAATATCCTTAAACGGTTGTGTCATCTGGTTAGGTTTTAAATTAAATTCAAAGTTCAAGGGCTTGATGTAACTAAGTTCAAAAAAAAAAAAAAGACGTTGCCACCTAATATAAGGTAAATTATTTGTTAACTTGACTACAAAAAAAGTTCTAAATTTTTTATTCATTAAATTGGTTATCTATAAAAGTTTTTCAGTAATCTGAAATATATCAGACCAGTTAAGGATTAGTGAGGCTTTTTGTGAGAAATATTATGTAGAAAAATTTACTATATTTGATGAATATTACAAAATATAATACGAGTACATTATTGGCTTCGTTACAAGACTACTGAAATTTGTAGGCTAGTTTTTCATTTAAAGCTTTCCATTTGTCTTTTTGAAAGCACGAGAGGGACCTGGTTATAGGAAATCACACTATTTATAATTTGTCGAAACTACATCCCATTTCGTCCGGGTCTCTCTATTCTGAATTGAACACTCGGTTATGTCTCATGCAGAAAACGGAATCGCAATAACCTCATTTGCATTTAAATCTGATATATTTAAAATATAATAGAATCATATACTGAACCATTTAATTGAAATTTAGAACATTTAATTTCACTCAACAGGAGCGCATAGAAAGTATAATAAAAACTGTATTTTAATACACTACTCATGGAAGAATTTTATTTGAATTAGTTGTAAAAAATGGATATTGGTTTTCAGGCTGAAATGTGGGGATTTATATGCATAATTAGTATTTTAATATTTTTGTACAATTTTTCTATTATTGCACTTCATGATGCTAAAGGGATAATTTCGCTATAAATGATCATATATCTCTCAAATAATATTCTCAATCGAAATCTCAGCAGTATGTAGAAAAGACACATTAGTCACGTAATATTATGAAATACAAAGAGATGAAAAATATTAAAAAACTAATGACCAACAAGGACAACTATTGAAATAATTAAACGTCAATCACCGTTGGCCCTTTGAAGACTAATGTATTAAGCCTTAAATAATTCATTAACTGCTTTCATAATTGAAGACTAAAAGTGATGAACGTTATGAAGTAATAAAAGCTGAAAAATTGGGGATCGCAACACGTAAGAAAATCGCATTAGTGAGTTCTGCTTAATTAATCTAGTTTAACTAAATTTAAACTAAGAAGACTATCATTTACTGTTCACGTTTACAAACACAAGAACGACGTCAGTACTTTACTTTATTCATTTTATTTATTTTTTGACTTGAGAAATGTTTAGAATAATCTTATTCATTTATAATTCTTAATTCTCAGTTCTTGGCACTGACTATAAATTGTCTTCACGACGCTTTTTTTAAACAAATGCACCATGCAGATATAACCTTTCCTTCTCTCTACGCCACTGACCGTTACCCTAAAAAAATATCGTTCAAATACAGTCCATTTGTACGCAATAAATATTCATCACATTTCATTTGATAAGCGGGGATGCACGAACAGAAATTGTGGCTTGCCAAACATTGTGGGATTCGTTCCCGGTCGCAAGAAATGTCGTGTTGTGTGAATCCCTCGAAACGCTCGAACAATGATCATGATGAGGCGGAGCCAGAAGTCGAATCGAGACGCTGATCAAAGGGATGGAACCTCTCAGCATTCTACATGTACAGTTCGGTAACTGTGTTAAAAATTCATCGTTTGCATATGTATATTTAGAATGTAATTTCATTATAAACATTTGAATTGTGATTACAAGATTTTGTCAATAATGTGCAGTAGACTCTCCTACAACGGGATTAACAAACCGCGTATTAATGACTACACGTTATACAGACATTTTATTACTAAATGATCAATTTGGTATTCTTTTTGTAAATGATCTTGTCTAACAGGGCGATTACTTGTAATGAGACTTCTTAACTTCGTTGTAGAAGAGTCTACTATATAATGTATCATTCATAAATTTGTAAGGTAGGTTTTGCAATAGGGGACCGACTATCATTTAGCTGATTTCGAGTGCACCTGAGAAAACTCATCATATAAAGTTAATCAACTGCAACGTGTTGGACATTAATTACAATTCTATTTTTTTTAAATGAAGCATATTTTTTTCTTAATTATTTACGAAAAGCATTAAGAAATGAATTGTATAGTTAGTTCCTTATTTCAAAGCTACCTTAGATGAAAAAAATGAATACTGTAAGGATGAAAATGTGCAAGGAACATTTTCTCGGAAAGTTTGATTAGTGTTTCTTTAATCCGTATTGACCCTACTTTCATGAAACATTCTCATAGTGCTTTCCTTTCTATATCCTTTCCGTTTACAATAAAAATCAAGAAAACTGTTCTGGCTTAAAATATTTCATTAAAATGAACTGATGAATTTTATTTAAACCGAATTACTTTTTAAGTAGTTAATTAATGCTTTTGCATTTCTAATTTTTCGCATTTGTTATTTGGACTAAATTTTCGGGCTAAAAAAAAAAGACTTGTGATAAGTTCAGAGAAGCCTGATCTAAGGTTTTAAATGAAAACTATTTTATGTAGGCAATAATAATAATGGAATAGACAAGTATATTTATTAATGAATTTGATTGTCTCATTTTTTTTATCAAGGCCAAATGTGCGAGTTTAAAGAGCACAAGAAATATATGTAGGATGGAAGCCTAGCTACCATCTCAGTTCCAAGGCGAATGAAATAGTCAAGTTGTACATTTCATAATTTAATGGAAGACAAACAAACATAAAGACGGCACGACATAAAATTAAGAAGGAAAGAAGTAAAAAGTTAGAAGGGCGGTTGCTGCCCATTTACATCGGTAGTTAACACCGCAGAAATTCAGACATTCAGTTACGTCACACACAAACACCACGTCCAATGTTTCATTTTCGCTCGCTCAAGCTCATGTCCGTGTGACGTCAGCTGGTGGATAGAAGGTAGATGCAGTGCCACCTGGTGGTCCGCGGATGAAGGATACCACATATATGGCTATAAAATTGAGTCATAATGTTGAGAGAAAGCTTTTATGTTGTGAGAAATCCGTCACTGTTACCTTTAACTTTTTAATTTTATACTTAATTAATTTTTAATTAAAATATCTATAATCCTATCCATAAATCCGTAATTTTCTACTAGTGTTATTTAATAGAAGAGAATATTTTTGCTGTTTGGCTTGTTAGTCAGAATATAATGAATTTTCATAGATGCTTTGAATAATCAATTATAATTTGCAAAATTCCTAATTATGCGTAATCGTAATTCAAATCACCACATCCAAGCATCAATCGTCACGTAGAAATATCAGATGAAAGTTCATGGAAAAAAAGAAAAAAAAAAAAAAAAGAATGCGGACAAATCAGAACTGGATTATCAAAATAGTAATCTACTGCATAGGAGCCCCCCCCCCCCCCCCGATTTTCGGGAGACTGAAAGCCTCAGATTTTTTATTTAGTATTTTCATAGTATTCTAATTATTTACCGTAATTTATTTTGCGAGAATCGTTTTTTTGAATTTACCGTAATTTATTTTAAGTTTTGAGAATCTGCCTCCCCCTAAAAAAATAAAAACAATTCATTTACAGACTTGTGCGAATCAATCTTTTCTGATATGTGCATCGGATTATTGAATTTTTAGTAAATAAATCAAAGTGTTACGTCGTTTAAAACGCCAAAATCGCCTGATAAAGTCTCTATCTCAAGTGTCCTTCTTTATTATGGAGATTTAAACAACAAATGTCTCAAATAAGGATTTATCATCTAATTAGGAGGTCAAATAGATACATAAATGCAAAGTTTAATGGCTGTTTATAATATTAAATTTGAAATCAATAAAAAAAAATATCTGATTTTGGCTCTTTGGAAGGAAATTTGCATTGTCTAAGCGCCCCTATACATTTGAATTCGTCGCTGTACGAGTATATAATCTAAGTTATAATAATTAGATAAAAATGATGTGGGATTGCCTATTTTTTCTAAATGCCAGTAAGAAAGAATTCGAAGTTGTCATTATTTGATGATACCGGCGAACAATGAAAGAATGAAAGTGAATTTTATTGAATTAAAAGATTCAAAGAAAGGGGTTTTATAAGCCAGTTCAATTGAAGCATTGTTCACAAACTTTAATTAGGTGAAGGAAATTGTATATTTTTTTTTACGTTTCACACAATAAATATAGAATGGGTGATTTTTCTTCTATAAATTGTGGATGCAAATACATTGTGCAGATTCGAATTGATAACAATTCGAGGAATTTAAAGCGCCTCATTTTCCTAAGTATTTCCACTCAGATTTAGAAGTACGCAGAAATTCGAGTAAGTAGGTTTTTGTTCTTCTTCTTTTTTTTTTTTTGGCATCACTCATTTGCTATAAGTTTGCATATTTATGAAAAAATTCATATTTCAATATAACTTCTTCTATAGTTTACGTTTCTTTTTAAATGACATTACAAATAAATGAATAGTAGACACGTGACTACTAGCAAATATCAAATTGCAAATTCTTTCCTTTGTATTGTTTATAATTATTTTGTATAATGTATAGTAAAAAAGCATAATATTTTTGTTATACTAAATATAGAAAAAGTAATGTTATTGTGGCCAGTTGGTATGAGCGGGGATAAAACCTGGGACCTTGTGGTTCACAGCTCAGTAACATGACCACAATACAAAAGCAATTGCTCGTGTAGCGTAGCTGTTAATTAGTTTATAAGCTATTCACTACATTATCTTAAACTATCCCGAGTTTTTGATGCATCTCCACATTTTATTTTGGCTTCCTTGTGGCCTAATATATCATTTTTGGAATGTTATTTGTCTGTGAACAAAATCGCTCAAAACCTCATCGAGCTAAGTGAATGAAATTAGAAATATAAGTTTTATCACGAGACTTTAAATGCTAATCCAATTTTGGATCAAATCCGTCTAGGATTGGTAGTCTGTCGGTCTGTGTATTCGTGGAGGTGTGGTCGTAATAATTCAAAAACATACGAGAGTAATTTTGTTTGGTTTGTAAACTTAGTCAAAATTGTAAATGTCGATAAAATTTTGGGGCCAGTCTATCAAAAGGAAAGAGTCCAGATGCGCACTCAATGAAAATAAACACAAAATACATCATATTGTTTACGTGTACAAGACACTATTCCAGCTTTTTATTCCCCAAAGAAAATTATAATCTTTATTTGGGTATCCTATCTACTAATAAGTTTGATATGCCAAAGGGAAAAGGAATGACTGAAAAATTGAAAATTTCTACAGCTATCAACGAAAAAAAGGGCATGAGATAATGAATTTTAAACTGCGAAAGTATTGGGAATGTTGAATATTTAGGATGTGACGACACCTGCTCTTAGTCTACCCGCGTCGACCCGCCTACCCGAAAGGTTGTAAGACCTTGAAGGTGGCCGGGGAGAGAACCATTATTTATTGAAAGGCTTACAGTCATTGCCAAAACATTTAGAAGGCAATGATTTCGCTAACGTTGTAAAAGTAATGAAAGAACTCAAAAAGCTAACGACCGAGTACCCGTTACTCTTCTCACAGCTTAAAAAACTAAAAACCGCAAACACTATTATGGTAAAATTGGATATACTCATGAAGGCATTCGATAACCCGAGTCAACCTGTCAGTAACTAGTTTTCTCCTGCAATAGCCTTTGCATAGTCTACTGGAACGCAAATGGCATTAACAATAAAATAATTGACCTTCGTAATTTTGTAAATAAGTATAACCCCGATGTAATCCTACTGCAAGAAACCCACCTTAGACCACAAAGAAAATTTTTCCTGGCAAACTATTCCTCATATTACATTACAGAACTAACCAGGCTAGCGGTGGTACTGCAATTTTAATTAAAAACGGTGTACCTCACAGTGAGGTCCCCCCATCTTTACTACTACTACAATGCAGAAGCTAGCGTGGTAAAATTAAAGTTTGGAAAACAGTTGCAGTTATCCCCATATTAAAACCAGGAAAAGACCCAACTGATCCCTGCAGTTATAAACCCATATCCCTACTCCTCTCTGTCAGCAAAATTGCTGAACATATAATTCTCAATAGATTAAATAATTACATAAAAGACCATAATATACTAACACCAGAACAATTTGGATTTCGCCATAATCTATCTACCACCCACCAATTAATTAGAGCAGTAGAATTCATTGAGGAAGGTTTTGAAAATAAACTGCAGCAGTTTTCCTTGACATTCAGAAGACTCTTGACAGAGATCGTCTTATTTACAAGCTAATTAATTACAACATACCCTCCCACCTTATCAAAATTATAATTTCTTACCTTAGTTATAGAATCTTCAAAATCAAAATAAACAATGAATTTTCCGATGTAAAACCTATTCTTGCAGGTGTACCTCAAGGATCTAATCTCGGGCCAATTTTATTTTCCCTGTTTATTAATGATATCACCAAGCAATTTAACACTATGTTGTGTATGTACGCTGATGACACTGCAACACTAGCTAGAAACAAAAATCCAAATTTCATCACCATAGCTTTAAACAGACATATTAAATCTCTTGAGGATTGGTTCGTTGAATGGAAAATTGAAATAAATGCTAGTAAAACTGAAGCTTTAGTTTTTAATAAAAATAACTGTATAAAGAATCCCCCCCCCCCAGTTAAAATTAAAAATCAAATTGTCGTGGTCTAAAGAAGGCAAATATTTAGGCGTTATTCTAGATAGAAAATTAACTTGGAAACCCCCCTTTATTTACACAGCTAAAAAGTTTCGAGACCTTAACTCGTAAATTTTATCCCTTAATTTCTCGAAACTCCAAAATGAGTAGACAAAATAAAATGCTTATTTACTCTGCCTACTTGCGTCCAGTATTAACTTATGCCTGCCCCGTGTGGGGATATGCTGCCAAGACTAATCTTAGACTTTTTGAACGCCAGCAAAATAACTTAATTAGAAATTTCTGCAATATGAAATACTACATGCCCAATACAAATATTTATCTATGCCTAAACTATCCCCCTCTTAAAAAATTCATTAAAAAACGAGCCACTAACTTCTTTAAAAACATGGATAAGAATGAAAATGAAACAATAGTTAAAATCCCTAAATAGAAACATCTGCAAACTCCTAGAAGACAACATAATATCCTACTTTAATTTATCTCACCCCTCTAGTTTTCCCCCCTAACTTTTATTATTTCAAACTCAAATTATATTGTATCTCGATAGCCAATTCTAGCTCACAAGCAGTAAAAACTCACTAAGCCCAACAGCAGCGTACCCTCGCACCCTCGCCATAATATCAGATAATCACAATGAGTCCTGACACTCGCCATCTCCAAATCTCGTCGAAGACGGCCACGGTCAAGTATTGACAGGAAAGCTCCGTGAAGTCTCTCCTTAACGGGGTAATCCCCTGCCAGGGCTAGCCCATCCGTCAACCCAACCATTGCCAAAACATGGGCGATAAATAAGGGTTCATATATATTATAGTTCATTTGACTAAAATGGAATATTTAAACTAAATAGTTAGTCTCCTGAACCCAGAATTGGTTTCACAATGTCCAAAAGAAGGAAGACGCAGCATACTGCACAGCAGTATCAAACAAGACACCTGGTGGTCACTAGTGGATTGATTAGCATTTTAGAAATCTATGTGGAAGCAATGATAATCCAAATTTTTTTAGTAAATCTAAACAATAGGGCCGTATATTTACAGATATATTAATATATGATTTATAATAGCTATTTTTTTTCTGAGCACTTTCGAAAGTTTCATTTCATTTAGCTTTCCTATTGGAGATGGTGAGCTTCGTTATGCTTATTTCTTTCATTATATCTTGTTAATTTGATTTTTGAAATCCAGGACATTTTTTTAATATAAGGAATAAATTGAATGTAAAAAATCACGAGTATTATAAGGATTTTTTATTATTTGCATATCTGTAATACCAATTTCAACTATTTATTACCAAAATATTTCACGAATGTATACTTGTGCTAAACTCGCCTCAAAATACCAATAAAGGAAAGAAAAACATGCGGTATGCAATTATTTTCAGTCACTTCAAAGAACTGATAAGATGAGTCATACAAAAGCTTTAAGATGTTATATATTTTTGAATTATTAAACTTTATTTTATATAACAAATATTGGTGCAGGTGAATGATAATATGTTATTAATTCTTCCTTTTCAATTCTAAAATATGAAACTACGTTTGTATGCTGAAAGTTGGACTCAAGACCTAAGTACATCTAAGTTAACCAACAATTCCTCTGAAAAGTGTTCTCAGTGCGCAGATGTTTCATCATGGTGAAAAATATCTGGGTGCCTTCATTTCCTATTGATACCACATTAAACCTTAATTTTCATCTTGCTAGATCATTGGACAAACTTTTTTCGTATACAAATGAGCTGAAAAAGTTCCAAGGTAAAGAATTTTCATAATTCTAAATTTTTCTCTTTTTTATTTTGAATTTTAAATTGTTGGTGTTGTACGAGGGGTTCTTGTACAACCCGCATACTGATAAATGTGTGAAAAAAATTTGATTCTCATACAGTAGAATAAATTGTCTTATATTAAGCTTAATATTTATTAAAATTTTTTAGGTTTTTATTGTTTTACCTATCATAAATAAATAACTTTTTATTTTTACTTTTATAAATAAATATTTTTTTAATGAAGATTAGCAGTTACAAATACATTAGTCACCTTTTAACGAACAGCTGGTTCGCGAAAAGTGATGCTTCTGAAATTTTCAAATAAATATTTATGTGTCGTTGTCTCTTAATAAACTTCTTTAGTAAAATACTTTTAAGCTTCAAAATTCGATTCATATAACTGAGATGTCGTATCAATGTTCAATCAATAAATGTATTTCAGAAAATAATTATGATGTCCAAATTTTGTACAGTTCTTCGTTCCTATCAATCCTATTCAGTAAAATTATCTTGGTAGTCTAATGTTTCAGTTTTCTGAGATTAAGTCTTAACGAGTTGTAGAATTTTTATTATCTGTATTTTAGAACAATCAACGATGAAATATTTTAGGCAATCAGTCTTAGTGAAAGTTCAAACCCCGAATGGCGTATTTTTTATCAAGACTGTGGATGCAGAGGTCTAAAAGCACGCGTTTTTATAGAATAGACATTCAAATTTTCATAACTCAATACGTTTTAATTGCAAAAACGTGAAACTTTTTTATTTAAAATATTAGTATCTCAAGAATATTTTATTAAACATGATTCGCAAAACAGAGGATCTGTATAAAAACTTGAAATTCGTAATTCATTAAAACATTTATTGATATAAACTGCAAAGGTATGATTATTAATTTCATCTATCGTACTTTTCATCAGATAGAAGCTCCAAGCCAAACTCGGACTTCAAAGAAAAGTTATTAATACAGTTAAAATTTGTAAACTAGAAATGATAAACATAGTTAAAAGAATTTTTAATAGTATATTTATGAAAACAAATAACAAAAGTCATAAATTAATTCAGTTTAAGCAAAAATTAGGGCAAAAAATGAAACAAAACAGAAAATAATGCCAAGCCGAACTCGGATAGATAAGATTTAAAAAAAACTAGTCAATATTTCAAATTATTTATAATTTTGTATGCAAGTTTTTGTTTTTTATAACCATTTTAAGGCGTTTAGGCATAGATTGCGTTAATTTTTCATAAAAATTAAGTTTAATATTTTCTTAGGCACTTAAAAAAAAGTTGTCTCTTAAATTTAAAGTACAATTAAATGAGGTTAGTGGTATTGGAATGATTTATAAGAAAGGAACAGTTGCAAAAGCAATTCTTGAAATGTTTAAGTAGTAAGAAAAGCTTCCAATTACGGATGTTAAGTTTCTATATTATATCAGTTTAAAAAAAAAATCAGTTTCCAGAGTAGAACGCCATTACAAATTTAAACTTTTCTGTTTATCATCGTAGTTTAATTTTAGTTACATTTTTTTTTAATCTGTACATTGATAAAGATAAATTATTTGTTCATTATATGACTTTGCATTTTATGTATGAAATATTGTAAGTATACGGTGCATAAAATAAGCAGCCTACTAAATCAGAAGTATATTAATATTTTGCTAACTGATTATTTGTATCTGCGAAAATTTGTAGGAGATATTAGCTGTATTCAAATTTAATTTTCTTCTAGTTGCAGTTTCTATTAAACCATAATCTAAATCTACTGTTAAAAAATAAAACAGAATGAAAAAAAATGATTTTTACATTAATATATGTAGTATATGTTTTTCAGCAACTTGAATTTTATTAAAGATCGTTCTTATATGGACAGTAAGTCATTAAAAATGTAGTGTTGAATGAAGTTCTCATAATACACTCTTCAACAATATACATCTACACCTTTATTGAAATGTTTACTGATTAGCTATGCGTTTTTTTCCATATTTTAAACAATGTAGTTATTTCTAATTTCAGAAGAATTCTTGGCCATTTTAAACCTTCCAGGGGCTCTGAGATAATGCAAATCTCAAAGTCCCTTTTCCCCTCCAAATTTTTTATTGATTTTAATTTAATTTTTATTCAGCAATCTTAAGTATTAAATTTTAAAAACTGAAGTCGCAAGTCCCTTTCTAAAAAGTACATTTCAGTATTGTACAAATAAAGTGCACAGTCAAGACGTAAAATTTATTTTAAGCAAAAATCGAAAACAAAAGACAACTTTCTATAACTCTAAACAATATTGTAAAAGGAGGGAATATATTTTTTAAAAACTGTAAAGCTCCAAATTTTTTAGAATTATAAAATAGCTTAACTTGTAAATGGTAATTAGAAATATTTCTAGAATAAAGTTCCAAAATTAATTAATCAACACTTGATTATGACTTGAATAAATTTGACTGCAGGACCGTCTGTTATTAAATGAAAATATACAACTAAATACCTTTCTACAACTACAAAAAATTACCAAGAGCTAAGGTTCATATTTCTTAGTTGCTTTTTTTAGATAATCACTCTTTGTTAAGAGTGGTCATTTCATCAGTCTAGTCATATTTAAATACTTCTTCATCCAACTAGAACATTATGTTAACTTGCCTGCATATGCATTTTGCGATTAATATTTATCCGAATTATTCTTTATAAGCTTCTTATGTATTCTACTTTCAAAATTTACATCATCAATGGAAAAATAAGAGAATACAGCAATTCAAATATACCTAAATTTGTAACAATGTCACAAAAGACAAAAGAAATGTCACAGAATATTTTAAAATAATATTCAATACATTGCAATATTATAGAAATGAAATAAATAGTAAATGCGGGATAAGTTTAAAAAATAGTAAAAAAATGCTTTCTTGCGTATTATTCCATTTTCATTTGTAATGTTCCATTAAAAT
>JAPMOR010110544.1:0-42053 GCA_026543865.1 Argiope aurantia
GGAGTTCTTAAAACCTCAAAGAATTTCTCTACAGGTTGTAACTAGAGATTTATTTTTTAGTTACTTATATAAGTAAATTATTTATATCGAGAGATCGATATTCTTCTCTACAATGTTCTAATTAGAAATACATACGAGATAATTAGCTTCTTATATTATACGCCTTCAGACTTCTAAAGGTGTTTCTACAGCATTCTAGTTAGAGATACATTATAGGTACTTATTAATTAAATGTGAAGGATTAACGATTCGTTGGTGAAAATATGATTTTCTTTCTATAAACTTTGTATAAATGGCGAAAACAGATGCTCGTTTTATTCTTCGAAGTTAGAAGCGTTTTCAAGCATGCTGATAGGTTGGCGCGTTTTCGTGTTACATTTGGTAAATTTTGTATTGTTCACTGTTAATTAATAAATATCCATTACAGATAGTTATTTGTTAATTGATTATATAATGGAAGCTTTAAATACGTACCTTGTCTTCATCTTCTGGTATGTAGAAAACGGGAACGGGTTGCCAGGGAAGACCAGGCACAAACTCCCATTCATCGGTTGGAGCATATAGAGAAGCAAGCATGCTCAGGCCGCTTCTCATATTCTTTGGGTTTGTGGCAACCTGCACAGTTACCTGCAGTAGCAGGAGATTAATTGCAAACTTTATTATTTCCCCTTAATATGTCGTTATTCAAATTCTACAAATAAAAACCTCTATTGATGTAAAATACTCGCATTTTTCAGCTACAACTGCGCTGAAATAATTTGTAGTTTTTAATATAATAGCTACGTAATCATAATTGGCATTATAAATAGCAACAGCAATAGCAACAGTTTGTATTATAAATAACAATAGAAACATTTAGCATTAAAAAAGAAAGAAATGCTATTGCGTCGAGAACTACGTGATGTTACATAACGCTTTGCAATCAGAAAACATTTCATTTGAATGCTAAATGTCATTTAGTGAAGGAAAGAGCAATGAACTAACTGTGTAATGAAAATTTCATGAATAAAGTTTAGTCATGTCAAGATTGTTCCATTGAAATGTGTACCAATGTCACCATAGTCTGGTGTAAATTAAGAGACATTCTGTTACTGCTTTCTTACTGCTGTTACTGCTTTCTGTTACTGCTTTCTTATTTAACATTCTGTTACTGCTTTCTTAAGTTGATAATCTTTTAGAAAATTTATATAGAGAGTTTTTAATTAAATAATTTAATTTAAGACATGTATTTTTCAATTATAAAAAATAATTACTTTTTGTCACATTCTTTATCCACTGCTGATTATTATAGAATCTGCAGCTTTCCTTTAGAATAATTTCATTATTTATGTTGCTGCTTTTTATTCTTCGTAATGAAATGCTTTACACATAAGCGTGAAGCCATCTTTAATAAATGAAGGATTTTCAGAAAATCAAAATTCATTTATCGAAGATTGTTTTAATATACCGAATCAAGAAATTAATAGAGATTTACTTTATTTATCATCATTTTAGGAACAGGATGTCCAAAAAGTACTCTCATTGACCATCAAGACGATAAAATAGGTACTTGACTTACTTCCCTTGGATTTGCTGTGATGAAATGACTGTATCTTTTTCTTAGTTCCTTCCCCAAGGCATAAAGCTGTCGTCGTCCATACTGAAATAAAGATGTCTACTATCAATTTTTGATCAATACAAATAAATATTAGCTATATAAATTTTAATGCAATCTGCCTTTTGACGGCCAACTTATCACGATTAATAATGGCTAAAATTTTCAATTAAATATTTTGTGTAATTTGGCCTCTCAACATCTTCTTCATCAAAATATTTTTAAGCTTAAAGTTTTGTTAGCCATAAACTCATACCGTTACAATTCTTTCATCCAGTAAGTCATATTCATCACACTTATCATACAATTCGAACGTTGGCTACGGTCAAGCCTTACCGACTTGTAAAGTTTTGAATTTCGTTTTTTTAGGACGATAAACAATTTCATTATTTTAGAAAATCAATCTTGGGAAAAGTTTTAAAGCTGATTGGCGTATTTCCTTCAAGAGTTCGTTGGAGAAGTCTAAAGTCACTCGTTTTTATAGAATAGTGATACGAAATTTTTCATAACTCAATCAGTTTTAATCGCAAGTGAGTGATTTTTTTAAATTTAAATTATTCATGTCTCAAGAGTATTTTACGAAAAATTAATCACATGATAAAGGATCTGTCTGAAATTCGTAATTCATCAGAACATTTAAACTGCATAAATATTATTATTTACTTGATTTAGACCTTTTTTTTAGACGCATATGCTTATTACTAAAAGTTTAGAAATTATCTATTGGATTCTGAATAGAGTGGATATCCTGTAATATTAAATTATTTTTGCCTTAATTGAAACCGGACAATTGAATTAATAATATAGCTATTTTTGAAATTGTTTTTCTTGAAATACCTTAAAAAATATCGCATTTCATATTTATTTCATATCATGCAGATATATGTTAAAATTACATTTTCCTAGATTTAGTTTGCAATAAGAGTTAACATAATCTTTTAATTTGAGCTTTGGTCAAAATGGTGGCAACATGTTGATAAAAGCTAATTTTTCCCATTTACGAGTTAAGTGCTTATCAATTTAATTTTTATTTTTATTTTATGCAATAAAAATTGTTAGAAAAATATTAAATTATTTTAAAAATGTATTATTAACAAAAAACTTAATTTATAGGTTAAAACACAGGTATCATTGAAAAAATAATTTTTTAAACTTTAAAATGAAGGAAAAATTACTTTTGTGCTATAATATTTTCAGAAGTTACTACTTAAAAATGTCAACATTTCGCCTAATTTCGAATCATTTTTTTTTAAATCTCGCTCCGTGATGCAAATTTGTGCCCTCCAAAAGATGTATGTGTCATGATTGGTACCTCTATGTCCTGCAGGCAGGTCTGTAGATCGCCAATACACGCAAACACAAATGCACATTCATATTTATTAAAAGTAAAGATAAAACACTTGCCATATTAACTTAAATATTTCATCACTCAGCAAATTGGGAGGGAGGGTCTCATTAAAATTTCCTCTTATATTTTCTAATAAACGTACTCGTATATTAATCTCTTGCCATTGGCTGACAATAGTTATTAAGAAGAAAGTTAGCTTGAGATCTTTGGTGATTAATCGTTGGAAAGCGATTAATACACAAGCACACGAACACCGAATGCTTATTTTAGACGCCTTTGAAGACAACAATTTGGCACAAGATTATAAAGGTAGTTACACTACCATATTTCAGCTTTCATATATTTAAATTAACGCGTTTTTATATAGCGTTTACATATTTCAGAAAATTTGGACCAGCAGATAGTCAGCCTTTAGGTATCTAAATTCAAATTATATATATATATATATATATATATATATATATATATATATATATTGGGTTGTTCGGAAAGTAATTTCGTTTTTTTTGTGGAAATGAAAGACAGTTTTCGTATAATAAACAAATACTTTATTAAATTATATATTGGCCGTTCTGGTCCAACACCTTTTGCCATCTTTCTGGTATTAGCATCATTCCACTCTCATAAAATTTTTGGTCTTTGCTGCCAAAAAACTGATCGAGGTGGTTTTTGACCCCCTCATTCGAGGTGAAGGTTTTACCTTCTAAAAAATTGAGCGAACCAGTTCTGGCACTGGCGTACTGTCAACACACCTTCTCCATACGCATCGATCCATTTCTTTCTGGCTTGAACAGCATTTTTACCCTTTCTGTAGTAAAACAGTAAGATATGTCGAAAATGCTGCTTATCGCTCTCCATATTTAAAAGGGCACCAACCAAAAACTACTGCGTAGAATGGGAATTTTTCACACACAAGCCCTGCTATATGAGCTCTCAAAGCATTTAAAAATTATACGGCTTAAATGTGAAGTTGGGTGCAAAAAAATACAATTAAATCCTCTGTCGGGAAAAAAGAAATTACTTTCCGAACAACCCAATATATATATATATATATATATATATATATATATATATATATATATATTAAATCTACTCACCAAATTTTATCCACACAGCTCTCTAATTTTGTATGTTTAACTTGATGTTAAAACAAATGAATGGGTTTCAGAATGGGTTTTCTTCAAAATTTGATAAAAATCTACAAATTCGGAATAGATACCATATACGAAATTTCCGCCATCTGACTCAAGGCGATTTTTTACTCTGCTCATATATAGACATAATATCAAAAAATGCGTTTTTAGGATTCAGAGAGGTGAGACGTGGAAATTTGTCAAACTCTAGAGTTCAAATTTTTCGATGACTACAGTGCTTTATTTTTGTACATTTCGTTCATGAGAAATAATATGATAAAGGATTGCATTGACATTAGTTATGCGTGTCTAATGTTTAACTAAGGAAAAATTGTTTCCCCATTTATAAGCAGAAAAGCATTTCATTTACAAAGCAACAATATTTTTGAAAAGTAGTCTTAATAGTTTTTGAATAACTTGACTAACAACAATCTAAGTAAGTTACTTTGCTTCAAAAAGGTTTTAAATACATATTAATACTGCGAAATCAATAAATATGAGTCAAATAAACAGATCATTCATACGTATTTTATAGTTTGGAATACAAGGGAGATTTAGAAGCTAAGTTTCGTTGAGCAATTATTTTATAAAAGGAAACAATTACTAGAAACTTATTTTTATTGCATAATGAAGAATGGTACTTAGATTATTTTTCAACAAAGCTAGCGCCAGATTCAAAGCATTTATTTTAGCGAGGCTCGAAGTTTTGTTTTCTCTCCTCATAGAATGCTGCCTTTACGACAACGAAGTTAATTGGAAATTTGCAGAAAGTGAATTGATATCATTGCAAAGGCATTATAACATGTTTTTTCTGAATTTTTCTTTCAACTTCATTAGATAAATCATCAAGTAAAGAAGCCCGACCACTTTCCGCTTCATCGGGGACATTTTTAGATTTTACATTAAGACTTCTTACCCATCTTCTAACCACAGAATTATGCATTTCGTTTTGCTCATAAACTTTATAAATCTGCCTGTGAATTTTAGTTGTCTCATTTAGAAAGTGAATGATATAAGGTAACTCGAATGTGGAGAATATTGATTAAAAATTATTTTCAACGTTCAACATACAACCGACGTGAGGCTCAGCGATTTGAAATCTTGTACTGTAAAATATTCTACGTGTATAAATAAATTCTTACAACAGTGAGTTCACCCATTCCTTCTTCCCATTGATCCGGATGGTTTGGATCATTTGGATATAGCTCTCTAGGTGCTGACATGCCATTTCGAAATACCTGAAAAAATCGAAATACAGATTCTAGTTAATATTCAGCAATTCCTAAATATTTAGATCTTTATGTAACTAATGATATTAGAAAAAAAGAAATGTTTCATTAAATTAAAAGTGAAGAATGTTTCAGTTGTTTTAAAACTTTCATTTCCTTGATTGCAGTTATTTTCAAATAATTTCAATGAGCTTATAATTGTCTATACTTTTATAAATCTTTTTACCTTAATTTTCTTTAGAACGTCAGTGGCTGATATTGTAATCTATATTGTAGAAATTTTTTTTCTACTCATAATATTCTAATGAAAGCAATTTTTGATTACAATTTTGTTTTTTATATTATTAAAGTATTCTTTATAATGTTAATTTTATGAACTTAGATAAAAATCTTGAAAGCAATTAGAATAATTTTAAAAATAAAAATGAAATTAATAATTATATTTATAATAAGTAATAAAAATGATCATAAATATATAAATTCTACCTTAAAAATGATTCAAACTATCCTTTAAGATTTCTATTTAACATTTTACTTCAAGAATCGCTGTAAAAAAATTAGATGAGTGCCCTCTTATAGGCTTACATTAAAAAGGTTTTTCAGAAATATTTAAAATAAGTACTACATGGAGTATTTTAAATTATTTAATGATAAAATATCCATTTAAAAATAAATCTAATTATTTAAAGATGGTGGAACAAATTTTTCTTTAGAAAAAAACCTTTCAAGATTTCCATATTTAGGCTTTCCATTTTTTTATAAACGTACTTAAGCTGTTACTAAATACTTTTTTCATGTGGCTTTAATTTGGAAATTTAAACAGTTTTTTTTTATAAACAACTTTCAAATTATTTAATTTTAATAGTTTTAATATTACATTGATTACACATAAAAGTGCATCGGAAATGTAAAACGAATTTTACTAAACAAAACTACTACCCTTAGTAACTTTTTTGGTTTTATAAGGTTAATAAATCAAAGACGAATCAGCTTTACTTACGAATTGCAGAAAAATAAGTTCTTTGCCATCTGTGTTGAGCAATGCTGACTCGCAACACGTTAGAGTTACCAAGGAAAACGCCAACAGCCAATTCATTTTGCCATTTCATCCTGCCTTGTGCGTTTGTGGGTCAACTGAAAAGGCAATTATGGGAAAAAGAGTTTCTATCAATTTTACAGCCGAAGTGTTGATTCAGGTGGCCCTACGAAGTAGAGAATTACATTACTAATAGGAGAAGTTTCTCTTCTCATAATAGACACAGTGAAAAAAGCTTTGAGATAAAAAGATAATTTTACGAAAAATAGTTCTTGGATTAAAAGTATTTGTAGCATAATAATTATGCTAATTGCAAGATTTTTATGGTTCTTAACTCAAAACTGTGTAACTTCATATGAATAAGTTAAGAAAAATTGAAATAACAAGTATTTAACACATTTATTGTTAAAGCATTGATTATGACGAAGCAGATTGATTGTTTAAACATTGGTTACAACGAAGCAGATTGATTATTAAAATATTGATTAATATTAAAAATTTCTTGGTCCTTAAAAGAACTTTTCGATTGAAAACCTTTTAAGGGAATAATTTTATTATTCAATTATTAAATTATCAAAAATTAATTTAAAAATAAAGACATAAATATTTGAGATGGAGACATCAATAGCTATGCAATGAAGGCGATACGTTTTAATCAAATGAATTATATCTATTTTAGACTTGGGAAAAATTCAAGTTCAAAAGAAGTTCAATTATTTCCTTACGCAGTTTTCTTAATGTAATTTTTTTTCTTAACTTATTGTCCTTGTCTTGTGAAAAAATGAAAAATATTTACTACAAAATCAGTCCTTGAAATCCAGTATTACTGATTTCAATTCTTTTATTTATTTTTTAACTGTGAGCGCCGCCTAATGTGATCTTGGTTAATGTTATTTTTCGCATTTTACTACCGAATGCTCCGGATTTGAGTCGCTGTATTCAAATGCGTACACAAATATTCATTAAATACGGTTGCCATATCGTCTAAAATTACCAGGTTTGAAATAGAAAATTGACAGATGTTTCATTTTTAAATAACATTAATGATTGGCATTTACAGAATTTGTAGTTGAACTTCCAAGGAAACATCTGGGAATCATTTTCCCCATAGGATGTATACACGTCCTTTTAGCTTTTAGTTCTGTCTTATATAGCTATACAATTACTTTTTTTCATGCAAAAGATAAAAGTTTTCATAAATTACATTTTTTTTGTATAAACTTCAGGAATTGTTTTAGAATTTCTTCTATATTCTAAATTTTGCAGCATTAATTGGTAAATAAACATACATCTAGTTTTTCAGTTCAAAAATAAGCTGTAAGGATTATCACAAATTACAATTGTAAACTTTCATCTTTTGTACCATAGTTCATAAATATATCCTGTACTGTGCGTCACTGAGCTGAAGAATATAATGTAAATTATAGCAATATTTCCATAAACGTACAACCCAGCAAGAAGAGGAGATAACAATAAAAAGCTATACATTAATCAATGGAACATGTATTTCTTGTATGGGCTAAGTAAAAGTTCAATTAGGGAATATGAAAAATGCCTAATCTATACTTATATAAAGCTGAATGTGTGTGCGTGTGTATGTTGACGCTCTACAGAAAAGACCATTTGACGTACAGCTACCAAATTTGGTACGTGTATACCTGGGAGGTCGGGAATGTGCACTTAGGGTCCCTTTTTTGGAAATTTTATTTAGAATTTTAATTATTAATTAAAAACTAACTTTCCCGCCAAAAAATCTTTATTTCTCCACCGTCAAATGAGTAAGGCTTCAGCATTTTTTCCCACGCAAATCAGGCTTAGGCTTAACATTTTTCGGCCAATTATTCCAAACGATTCTGTTTATTTTCTTAATATTTGATGCATTTAAAATTAAACGTTGTCAATTAACCGATCTTTCAGATTTATTCTGAAGTACTTTTGAATTAAAATAAAACAGAATAAAGGAAATTAAAAATTTCTAATCAGCATTTGCATTACCATCACTGGCGTTGAAAATTCACGCATGCGCATTGTGTTCTGATTGTTTACATCTATTTTCAACGGAAGTGGACTTGATTTAAATTATTTTTAGGTTAGTTGTATGCTTTTGTAATTAAATTGCATTTAGTTTAAGTTCATCGTTTATTAATAGATTTTTTTACTTGTTTTCGACCGATTATTTTAAACAATTCTGTTTATTTTCTTAGTGTTTGATGCATTTAAAATTAAACATTGTTAATTAATAGAACAGCTGATGATGAATCTGAAAATATTTTGTTGGCTAATTCTTGAGATATTACATAAATTAAGAAAGATATTCTTTAGTGCCCACCAGGTTTAAATGTTCAGATACTCTGTTTTCAGTAATCATGTTACAAAAAAATGCTTTGTTGCAGCAAAAAATATTATTATATTAATTGCAGATTAATCATTTCCACTTTAATTTAAAGCATAAATTCTACGGGAGCTAAAAGAAAATTACAGAGATACAAATTACATTATGACTGAAGGTCTTTACAATATTATGAGTGAATTGAAATTTGAAGGACGGTTTTAAAATCAGAAGAAAAGAAATTTAAAAATAATATTCAGCGCGATACTAGAAATATAATGGATCTGAATCTCGTTTATAAACTTGCAAAGGTTAATATTAAAACTCGACCTGTGAAATGGATAGAAATAAATACAGCTGGAGAAGAATAGATGAAACTATTTATAATAAGATAAGCTGCAAAATTATTCAACAGAAAATTGCAAATGAAGACTTTATTTAACAAGAATCACACTTTTTATGCTTAGGTTTCAATGAAAATGATTTCCTTTACAAAGGTTTCTTTAATGAACCCTTTTTAGAAAATATACAGTTGAGATTAGTCTTTATCCTATTTATTGTATCTAGAAACACCACCCTACAGGATAGCAAGTTGTATTTCAATTTGTTCTAAATCAAAGTTTGAAAAAAAAACTGACTAGTGTACATTTCAGAAATCTTGAATTTTAGATTGAAGAATAGCCAAAATAATGCATAATTTCTGTTACAAGTGTATCGCAATCAAAACTGTCGAAGGCTATGAATTGCATGTTACCTAATTTAATTGATATAGGAAAAGATATTCTAGCGTTGTTGTTTAACCCTCCTATTTCAAAGAGTAATTGAGTTCAGTAGCACTAGATCTGTTTTAATGATAAACATTTATTTCTCCACTCATAAGCCATAATGACAATCCGTGTTCTTTAGGGAATGATATACATAAAAGAACCCCGCTTATTTATGGCTTTTAAGCAAATATATTCTCAGATATTTTTGTGATCTCTTGGAAAATCTCCCACAACTCATCTGATCTACCTATCTACAGAACAACGTTAGTACCTCATATATTAAATCAATTGCCCCAACGCGAGAAAAAAGAATGCCGTAGTGGTGGTATCTTGGTGTTTCGGGCACACGTCTTAATTTTGTCCAACGAGCATTGGGACTTTTCAGTATCGATAGATTTACCGCTAAGTAACTACAATTTAAATTGGCAAAATAAATGTGTTTATTATTAAAAGAGAAAAAATTTATTTGAAACCTATATTTTTCAATAGAAAGGAAGTGCTTAATACTCTCTCTATTAAATCCTTCGAATTTTAGTGCAATTTGTAATTCTAAATTATAAGATTAATCACTAAGCTATTCAGTGTTAATTGTTATAAAATTAGATGTTAAGTACCATTAAGTATTAATTAAAAATATTCTTAATATTGTTGAATAAAACTGCGAATATTCTACATAAAAAGTAACGTGTGAAATTTATTTAAAAAATTTGATTAAACACAAAATTAAACCCTATTATATATCCATTGTAATGTAATTTTGTATATTTCCAAGCAATTAAATAATAATGATTAAATATAGAATTGCAGAATAAATATGGTAATGTAATAATAGAATAATGCAATAATATGACATTGTAATAATATGATGGTAAATAATATGATAAAGTAATAATATGATAATATAATTTTGTAATAATATGTAATTTAGAAAAAAAGAATTGAACAATATTACATGAAACGCAGGGATTAAAAAATAGCATATGATTTTTGAAAGAATTGTGTACTTCAAGTATAGAAGAAACTGATCAGTAAATAATAAAAGAATTGTTTGGAGTTAACGTAAGAAGCATGAGAAAACGACAGTTGTAATCCATTATCTCGATTGAGAAACAGCAGATTTTCAGATAAGGCTTAAAGACGTTTTTCTCGAATCACAAACACGTATTCCCAATACTTGATTTAAGGTCATAAAAGGATTTTAATCATCAGTTTGAACTCACAAAGCAGAATTTCAAAGTCTTGGTGAGTATTATTTTAATCTCAAATCACGTGTTTATATGTAGGAATGCTCTTTCCGAACCTCTAGTGAAAACTATTTTTGTTTAAGACATAAAAGGGTATCATTTACCGATATCGTTTGCAACCTGATCTTTTAACCAAATATTTGAATAAATATTTTTATTAGAATATTATTTAGAAGTATATATTCATGTGTTGTTTAGTTCTATTTCAAAAATTTAAATTATAAAACTTTGAAATGTTTTGAAGAGCAAAGCTATCTAAAATAAGAGTTTGAAAAATGGCTAAAATTTTCACTTAAACCTTTTTTTTTTTTCGTTAACAGTAACAATATTATTATTATAAAATCATATACAGTTTATGTGTTTTTTTGTTTCCTTAAGTATATTTTTAAATATTTTCTAATTATTGAAATAACTAATAATTTTATGCATATTTAAATTAAATATCCACAAATTTTGCTTTTATTAAGTTTTTTAATTACTCGCGTATTCAGTTATTCAGTCAGCCTTAATATTCTCTTTAAAAACCAAGATGAGTTTTATTAATCCGAAGTTTAGCATTTAAATATCGGTACAAGCAACCTATAAAATGCCTAAGTCTGTATCTTTTTTGTGAAATTTATGAGTATATGAAAGCTTTTCAAATATACAATCTGTTTCCAGATAAAGTGTTTTTAATATTTTTAATTGAATAAAATATTAATTCCATTGTTAACTCTTTTTTGTACATAAAATATTCTCTTTAACTCTTTTTTGTCCATAAATAATAAAAATTGTAAAACTTTTTTTCAGACTTTGCTATTAGATTTTTAACTTTTCAAAGCTAATTGATAAACTTAATCTTAATATCTGTGGCGGTAACATTTTCTGCGTATAAACACCATTATATTTGCTTCATCGGTATTTGTAAGTATTGGGTTGTTCGGAAAGTAATTTCGTTTTTTTTTATGGAAATGAAAGACAGTTTTCGTATAATAAACAAATACTTATTAAATTATATATTGGCCGTTCTGGTCCAACACCTTTTGCCATCTTTCTCATTACCATCAGCATCATTCCACGCTCATAAAGTTTTTGGTCTTTACTGCCAAAAAACGGATCGAGGTGGTTTTTGACCTCCTCATTTGAGGCGAAGGTTTTACCGTCTAAAAAATTGAGCGAACCAGTTCTGGCACTGGCGTACTGTCAACACACTTTCTCCATACACATCGGTCCATTTCTTTCTGGCTTGAACAGCATTTTTACCCTTTCTGTAGTAAAAAAGTAAGATATGTCGAAAATGCTGCTTATCGCTCGCCATATTTAAAAGGACACCAACCAAAAACTACTGCGTAGAATAAATTGGAATGTTTCACATATAAGCCTTGCTATATGAGCTCTCAAAGCATATAAAAATTATACGGCTTAAATGTGAAGTTGGGTGCAAGAAAATACAATTAAATCCTCTGTCAGGAAAAAAGAAATTACTTTCCGAACAACCCAATAATAATGAATAAAAATTGTCCCACCAGTTGCATGCAATAATTGAAGGAATATCGATTAAAGAAAGAGGAATAAGTGAATATATATTATAAATGAAAGAAGCAAAATTAATGAAAATAAACTGAAAATGTACTGATTAAATCAATTAAATTTAGTTTCTTTTTATAATTGTCTGATTAGAAAAAATGGAGCTCTTAACTAGAGTTTTTCATGCAATCTATTGAAGAATTTGCAATTTCCAAACGGCTTATTGATTTTCTCGGATTAAAACGGATTTCTCCCAGAATCCCTTGGGCATGTTTTTTAGACACGATTCTTGCCATTGCAAAGTAGATCTTTTTCAAAATAATTAGATGTTGATAACATTTACTGAATATCCTCAAGGAATTATATTCTGCTTGTTAAGAATACACAACTCTCTATTAGTTCAGTTTTAATCACTTTAATTCTTCAATTATTATTGAAGGTGGTCATAGTGAAGCAAAACAATCTTTTCGTATAGTTTTCTGTTTCGAGCATTCTGTAAAACATTTTTGTACCGGAGTCCCCAAAAATTCTATTTTAGAATAGGATCCTTACCCAAACCCGTAGAAGGATATGTCCAATGAAATGATGTAAAAAGTTGATTAGACTTCTTTGTATGACTAAACAATACGTATTTGGAAAGTGGAAAATTTCATATTTCTCCGAACAAATTTAGTTTAATTACATTAACATTTAATTTTTGAATTAACAGGAAATTTACTTTTGAACTAACTTTCGACTAATTTAAATCGCCAGATCTATACGCTCTATTGAACCTCAAACCGGAAACGTTACTATTCTGAAGTCGAAGTTCTACTATTAGAGTATCATGAATGCGTTTGATTTCAAAGCAAACATACCACAGCTATTTTCGTTTGTTTTCTATAAAACAAATATGCATATCTCATATATGAAATTTCGCAGATTGCTTTAAAAAAAACGACATTTTTTTAGATTGAAATGAAAATTGTTTCCAATTTAATTTAAAAAAGAACCGATTTAATTGAATACAATTAATCAATAAAAGAAAAAAATATCTCTTATAATCTGTTCTGAGTTTGTTAGGTTTAAAAAGAATATATATATATATTTTTTATTTAGTATGAAACATTTTGCGATTTTTTTCCCTCGAGTGAGAACAAAATGAACGTGTATGGTGATGTGTTCAGATGAAACTGTTTCACAACATCGTACCTTTCTATTTTAATCATTTGGAATATATTGGAATTGGAATTAAATTTCATATATCAATTGGAATATAATTGCATTATCATAATAAATAAATTTTTGGCAACAAACATTTCAAAACCTCATCTTATTTATTTGATGGAGATTATGAGGCTTTAAAAAGAGATTATGCAATGTACTTTCCAAATATGTGTGGATTACTAGCAAATTATATCACGAAATAAAGATTATAAAATAAAAATAAGGATCCTTTTTATTGATTTAAACAATTATTAATAATGATTCAAACTAAAAACATTAGCTATTATATGAAGATTATAATAATCATTAAGATTAGGATTAATTATAAAATAAAGATACCTGCAATATGAGTTAATGACAATATTTATTGTTGCTTAGCATTTTTTTAAACATAAAGAAATTTGGGTGGGGAAATTCGTTTTTCTCCTAATTCACATGATATTAATTTACTAGAGAAAAATTTACACAGTTCATTTCCTAGCACATTATATGTTTAATCCAGCACTGTCAAACCCTTCTCAAATGAATCGGATTCGCTGTTTAAATTTTTAATTTAAAATTCAAAATGATTCTAATTTTTTTTATTTATATACATTTGTCTACTTTTTTAGAAAATGAAGATCTTGGTTTTTTTGTTACTTGTTGGCGTAACTGCTGCGGCGTCCATCTATGATGGTGAGTATTAATCTTCTTACAAATAGTACAAATTCCCTCTATATTCAGTAGATTTTCGTACCTCCTTTCCAGGTTGATACATTTACTGTACTAGTAAGACGCTAGGATTTTCTTACCTACTTACTTACCTATCTATTGAATATTCTGTTGTCGTTATTATTTCTTTTCGTCTTAGAGTATTATGATTTACTTGATGGATACTCTTGTATATAATGAAAGAAAACAAGATTGAAAATAATATCTATGGACGAGAAATTTAAATTGGCCTTAATATTATCTTAGAGATTTAATATTATTTTACAATGACGTAAAAAGCAAAAATAATTATTTCCTGTTTCCTGAATAAAATCCTTTTATTAAAAGGATATTACTTGTTTATCATAACCATAAAATAAAGATTAAGTGTGCTTAATATTTCATTTTTTAAATATTAGAAGAACAAGAATAATTAGTACTGTTAACTATATATTTCGGGTAATTAAATTTAATTTTATAAATTTGGCTAATCCAAGGATTCAAAATTATTAAAATTTTAAGTAAAAATATTGTTGAAACAAAATTGAGAATAAAGTTTTTAAACCAATTACGTATAGGGATATATTATGTTTTTAATTTAATTAAATAGTTATCGTTTAAAATTAATTATGCATTAAAGTGTCTTGTATGACTATATTAATTTAGCGCACTATTTCAATAATAGCTAATTGGAAGGACTAATTCATTCGATTGTAGGATAGGATATAGTGAGATTGTGTCAGATAAAATAATAATGGCAATATTTTTTAAAATATGCTTATTCTTCAGTTAATAATGAAAGTAAGTAGAAATGGTTGTTGCCAGTGGAAAATTGAGCTTTATTGTTGTAATTCAAATTTAGCCTTCAGAATGTACATATTAATAATAAAGAGTGATCATACTATTATTGGGAAACTCTTGAAAATTATTCATAGGGAAGATATAAAATTTTGGTTACTAAAGGTAGTTTGCTTTTTGCTCTGTACAGAAGTCAGATCTGTAGGATTTGGTTCCAAATTTGATCAGCATTTATATTTTCGATGCTAAATCTATATATCGAATGTTATCCCTCTAGTTCTTCGTTTTGTAGTTAACATGTAAACTTCAATTCAGATAATCGGACAGACAGACTTTTTTCTGAATAAATTTCGCTCAGAATTTGGTAGATATCTACAAATATGGTAAAAATACCAAGTTTCAGCTGTAAAGCTCGAATAATTTTTGAGTTATGTTTGTCATAAACAGAGAGACACACAGACAAATATAATACCAAAAATGTTTTTTTTTCAACTATAGATAGTCAAAAATGTGTTTTGTTTCTTTTCAACTGCGATAAGACTAAAATGTAATTTTTCATCAAAATGACAAATTCTTATTATTTGGGGGGGGGGGATTACGATATTTTTTGTAAATTTCGTACATGAGAAAATAAAAATTGCAACTGGCTGAAATTTCGGTGTAACATATTAGTTCATCTTACAGGACCCAATGCTGCAGTCGAAGATCAAGTGGAGGAGTCTTTGGCCGAGTTCAACATCAGGGATTTGCTCAAGAAAATCAAAGAGCATGTATGCCGTTCCGATCGATCTACTTTCAATAACAACTCATGCTTACGATAAAGAAAAATGCAAATAGTTTCGTTATAAATAATCTTGCAGACAGGAACAAAACAATTTGTGTACAGATATTGTAAAAGATGAATTAATGTTTGTATTTCTAAAACGTTTTAGTAAACATAATACCTTTTTAAAATTGCATACTTTCTTTAAAAATATAATTAATAAAAGCACTAAAAGCGATTTACTAGATTTAATTTACATTATCAGGTTTTCAATATTGAAATAAACTAGAAAAATAAATTAATAAAATTACATTTCCGCAGAACGTTTACATTTTTTATGAATATTCTCAATGGTTTCTGCTTATTATTTCAGGAATATTTTGTTTAAATGAGAAAAATGCAATCATTTTAAATTAATCTTTTTATCGATAAGGATATATCATATTTTTATTGACAAGAGTTTCAGCAAAATTTGTAGTACAAGAGATAAATCAATTTATTTATTGTTTCTGGTCACGTGGAAATTAAAATTCTATTTTATTACAGATGAATTTAATATTCCAAACTAGAAATACTCCAAAAAGTAAACCATTAGTCCAAGCGAGATTAACATGAATTTTTAGAATAAAATATATCGCTTACAAGGTTCATATGACAAATAATTTAAGTGGAATAAATAATTAAATTTTCTGTTATTTAAAAAATTCATCTTATTCTTAGACTATTTTTAGGAATCACGGAAAAATTATTTTTTTTATCATTGCAACATCTTTTTATTATATAAATGAGTTATCATTTGTTAAAAGCTAAGCTGAGCAAATTATTTTCAAAAACGTCTGTCAAATTTAATTAGTTGATATTACTCAGTTTTAAGACAGAAGAGTGGAAAAAGGATATTATCAAATTCTCTTTGCAATTGAAATTTCAATACAAAATCACATCTTTGGTATATATTCTAGATTAAGAAACTTATCATTTAATATATATCTTGCCCGTAAAAATTACAGCAAGATTATGGAGTTTGAATATTGCTTGAATACAAGATTTTGAGCCGCACCTCATTTGCTAAATATTGTTATTGAAATTTAATAAATTCATCCATTTAGACCATAATGTTAAAATCAGAACTCTAATATGGCGTTGAAATCACTAGGTGATGAATTTTATTTTTATCAACTTTTAATATATGGTGTTATTAGAGCAGAAATTACATCAGAATGAATATCCTAAACATTGTCGGCACTAACTCGTCGTTTCGACTATATGATTCCCTTAGCAGCAAAGATTTTCAATTAGTTTCTTTTTTTAGATCAAGAAAACAGTAGATCCTGAACTTTTGAAGGAGAAGATTGAAAAGATCTTCGGACAAGGATCTGAAGTAAGTTTCAAAAACAAATTACTTACCAGAAATAACTCTTGTCGGATATAACCCTCATTTTTGGATTTTTTACCTTCCCCCAAATTTATAGATTTATAAAATATATAATCATTAACTTTCTCAAATTTTGTTTTAGAAAAAAATTATCAATAAGTTCTTTATTATAACAGTTTCATTATGAAAAAAAAATATATGCGGCATTATGGAGTCCTTTATTATTGATATTACTGATACTATTACTAATTGACATTATTGCGTTTTTGATATTCTAGATACAGAGCATATTCTCAAATATTATAAATTTTTACTAAAAAACATTATTTGAAGTTTTTGGCTCAAAAATAACCTATAGATCATATACTGTGTGATAGTTCAGTTTGCTCAATTCGGTTAACCGGAATGTTTTTAAAATGTTGATATGTTGTTCTCCTCTTAATGGAATCATTCCATTTCACTTACCAATCTTTAATTATTAGTTTTTTAGTCTCATTTCTGAGTTGGATTTTGAACTCATGGAAATGTATTTCTTGGGTTCTAAGTTTAAAGCTTCCTTGGATAGTGCATTTGCTTTTTTCATTTCCGATATACCCTTGATGAGCTCTGATCCAGATCATTTCAACACCAAGTTCAGCAGCTTTTTCTTTTATATCCAATATTATTTTTTTGTTTCTCCAACCTCAAGATCATATTTAATATTTCTATGTACACTTTTCTTTCATTGAGGGGTTTATCTTTCAGTTTCAATACACTCTTCAAGAAATGTTTAAGTAAAACAATAGTTTGAGAAAAAAAAACTTATTATCTGCTATTAATATGACTCGCTGCTCGTAAAAAAAACTTTTAGTTGTTAGCAAAAAATATAATAAGAATGAATTTTATAAAAAGAAGTTTTCAAAATAACATTTTTATCTGTGCACTAAACAAAATTTACTTTTAGTTTTTGTTATTCTATTTTTTTTAATCTTTTGATCTATTGATTATCAATTTAATTGTAAATTCATTCAATTGCTTCATATTATTTGAATTATTTCTACTTAATCAAACTTTTTAATGCTTGCTAATTCATAATAAAATTTTCAGCCCTCTGAATTTAATCTATCTTATGATAATATAAATCACATTTAATCTGCTTATTTATTCCAAAAGCGTGTAAAAACTAGTCTTGTTTTTTATCTTAAAACAAACATTTAATCGAATGTTTCTTATGCTTAGCTGTTGGACCAATTGTTGAAAATTTTGAAGGAGAAAGGCAGGAAGAAGATGATCATACTCATTGACGAACTTCTTGGTGATGATGATGACGAGGAGGAGCAAAAGGCGGTTGCACGAGGAATGTCTGATTACTGGCAAAAAATCAAGGACTACTTCAAGGATCTTCAAATTGACCTGAAGGAGAAGTACGCCAAGTTCGGAGAATGGGTGAAAAATGTCCTTGATAAAGGCATGGAACACTCTAAAGACAAGTTTACCAACATCAAAGCCATCGCCAAGGAGGTAAATATACTGAATGTTTAATAATAATTCAGTTGGTTTTTATATCACGACAAAATTATCAAATATTGTCACTTTAAACCAAGAATCATTGTTACAAACTGATCTTCAAATTCAGAATAATAATTTTAAAAAAAATCTTTTTGAAACGGAGAATGAAAAAGTATTTTTGACTTTCCCAAATATCAATAGGATTTTCTTTTTCTCCCCTCATCTAATCAACTTTAGACTTTAAATCTAACCCACATAAAGTGAATAAAAAAAAGACATAAGAGTAAGACATAAAACTGTTGAATTTTTTTTTCTTTATACAAGGCAGGTATTTCAATTTCTTTAACAAGAATAAAGGCCATATTTTCTTAAGGATAGAATCTCATTTTCGAGAGAGGAAGCAACGATTAGAGATTGAATTCCATGGAAAATTCACCTTGGTTATTGGAATACATTAAATTTGCGAAAGTCGAAAGTCTTCTTTTAGATGGTTGTTGAAAGTTTTAGAGCAAATGTCTGATCAGGCATTCGTCCTCTTCATCTGACAATTGATCAAAAATAAAATGCCATGACATTTTTCACAAAATCTTAAAGACATTTCAAAGAAAGGTATTAATACAACCAAACTAAACAAAGGCTGAAAGAATAAAAACGTAAAAAGAATGAATTCTATTGATTCAAAGATATAAAATTTATATCAATTGTAGTTAGATCTATTCCTATCAATAAAATAGAAAATGATCATAAAATTGATCATCGCATGTTTTTGAAAAACGAGCAGTCTATTTTATGATTTATTTGAATTTGCATGTATAAATTAATATTCAATTTGGTATAGTTATTGATAATCTGATCTGTGTAATTTATTCGAGAGAAATCAGCATTATTAAACCTTTGGAATGCTTTCCTGTGGCTGATATGTTAAAAAAAAGGAAATATTTTATTCCAAATTATACTTTTTAATCAAATCGACTCTTCTCGAAGCTTAATTTGTTTTAAACAGTGTAAAAGCCACCAAATCATATTCTTTGTTTTTTATGACTTTGAACAAATATTGATGATAAAAGAGCCTTCGTAATGATTGAAGATGAATTTCAGAATGCCAATTTTAGCATTGTAATATAATAAATTAAAATTTCTAGTGAATTATTAGAATTATTTTGTAGTTCATATTAAGAAAATACCAATGCCCTAGACGATACAAAAATAAGTTCCTTACAGACTTAAAAAATCCTTTTTAATGAATAGTTAAATATTGACTTTTATAGAGTCTTAAATGTAGCGAAAAGAAAAGGCTCTGGAGCTCCATATTAACTATAAAAAGGGTATGCATTGAGAACATCGGAAATGAAAACTAGAAATTGCTTTGGTGTCGATGTATCTGTTGTACTTATTCACAATTGAAGAATAAAACGTTGGTGAAAACTCAAAATAATTTTTTTTAGTTTTCAGTAAATACTAAATATCCTAATATTTCTTCTTATGAATCTTCATTTTTGATCACACAGTTTAAAATGTGTTTGAATAAAAATTGAATTTTGATTTCATTGTAATTTTTTTTCAATGTAACGCCAAAAACAAATTTAGCACTCAAATTCTAAAAATCCAATTATTTTACTTAAATTGTTTTGCAGGCTCAAATATGTTAAATAAATATTCTGAAATTATAGAAATTATTGCACATCATCTTGTTGATACCATTTAACAAAATTTAAGAAAATAATCTATTGCTCCAGAATATCAGGTCAATTTAGATCTACCTGTGTTTTAAAGGAGTGAAAAAAGAGCAGGCTTTATTTCCAATCAGATTTTTAAGATTTCTTATTTTAGTCGTCTCTCCTTAATTGATAAAAAGATTCTAAAAGTAGTAGTGATACGAGTTTTTTTATATGGAGATTAACATAGTTTCTAACAGACTTATGAATGATTTTTGTTATCTAGAGTCAATGTTATTTATATCAATTATTCATAGTAACATTATTTTGACGTTAATTATTTAGAAAATATAATATATTTCTTTTCCATAAATATTTAACTTTGATTTTCAGTTCTTGAAACACGCCAAGGGTATCAGCAAAGAAATCGCGTCTGAAGCTGGAGAATTTTTCAAGAACTACAAAGAAGAGCTCGGAATTGTTTGGGAAGAAATCAAAGAAAGGATCCAGGAAATCAAGAATAGAAATCAATAAAATGTTTATATAAAAATAAAAGATTTTCTTTAGAAAAAAAATGCTTTCAAATTATTTCAAATTCCATTTACAATCATATATTCCATTCAAAAGTTGCTATCAAACAATTAAATAAATATATAAAAAAGAATGTGTGTCCTTAACTTATGCGTGTGCATTATTTTTGTGAATATATAAGATTTTGTAAATTAAATAGAAAGTTCAAAAATCATTTTCTACTACTTTTCACGAATAAATGAATGATTTTCTTCTTTCCAAATATTTTTTGAAATAGGATATTGAATGGATCATTTTTATTTCTTTGATCTTTAGTATATTGATACAAATTTGTAGTATTGTTTCCCCGGGCAATCAGTTCTCATAGTAAGCAAGAAAAACTTTTAGAACTGCTGAATGAATGCTGATTAGATACCTCCAAATGCTGATTAGATACCTCAATGACTCCCCCCCCCCAGTAATGGCGGCAAACTTATCTCCATTTTGAAGCATGGTAAAAATGTATTATAAAGAAAGATAGGCTCTGTAAAATTCAATAATTGTAATGATAACTTTTATAAGAGCTGAGATCCGTAGATTTTTCTCGAAAATTCCATAAGATGCCTCGGATATTACATAAATACGAGAGAACGAGAGAACTAAACTGAGTCAGTTAAGTTAATCCTCTTTTTGAAGTTTTGATTGTGGAGTGAGGGTTTTAGATTAACTATTACTGTTGTATAAAAATGATTTGCTATATCCTATTTGTTATTCATCTAGAGCTATCATTTCATATGCTTCAGTTGTGTGTTGATACCTAAATTTCAAGTTTCATTTGGAAAATGAAGTTATTAAATGTATTTTCAGCCACAGAAACCATGGAATTAATTACAGACAGAGCTTTCATTGAGTACTTTGATAAAATATTTATCCTCCGAGATAAACATTTAATTCTTATATTAATTACGTAATATAGGGTATTTACTCTCTATATCACACTTGTTTCATGTTAAAATTTCTACACTGAAAATGTAAAAAAAAAATGAAAATATGGTCATTATAATTTTAAGCAAATATATACAATGATATCTATTGGGTTGTTCGGAAAGTAATTTCGTTTCTTTTTTTGGGGGGAAATGAAAGAGTTTTCGTATAATAAACAAATACTTAATTATATATTGGCCCTTCTGGTCCAACACCTTTTGCCATCTTTCTGGTAGTAGCATCATTCCACGCTCATAAAATTGTTGGTCTTTACTGCCAAAAAACGGATCGAGGTGGTTTTTGACCTCCACATTCGAGGTGAAGGTTTTACCGTCTAAAAAATTTAGCGAACCAGTTCTGGCACTGACGTACTGTCAACACACCTTCTCCATACACATCGGTCCATTTCTTTCTGGCTTGAACAGCATTTTTACCCTTTCTGTAGTAAAACAATAAGATATGTCGAAAATGCTGCTTATCGCTCTCCGTATTTAAAAGGGCACCAACCAAAAACTACTGCGTAGAATGAATTGGAATTTTTCACACACAAGCCTTGCTATATGAGCTCTCAAAACATATAAAAATTATACGGCTTAAATGTGAAGTTAGGTGCAAAAAAATACAATTAAATCCTCTGTCGGGAAAAAAGAAATTACTTTCCGAACAATCCAATAAAATTTACAAGTGCATATTCTCACTTTTTAAATAAAAAACAGAATTTCAAAATTTTATTTATGCATGAGACAGATTTTCTATTTGAAAATATGTTTTTGCCATGTACTTACGTTGGTGCCATATTTGTGAATATTTTAAATTTTTTCTAAATTAATTGTTATATGTAGATATATAAAAAAATATAATGCAACAGACAATAAAATACCTGACACAAAGAAATATAAAATAAAAATAAACAAAATGAATTTAATACAAACTTAAAACATTTAATACAAATTATTGAATTTAAAATAAATTTAATGAGTTTAGAGATGTAAATATGTTAGAATACAATTCAGAACCCCAACCACAACCATTAGACTGACTTCACTTATTTTTTTTTATTTCGAATGAAAGCTTATTACTACTAAGTAGCCCATCAATGGTTGCTGGTTGCGTATCCTCAGCTTTTTGAGTACCTCACATATTTAACAACTGGACGGATTTTCCCACTTAATATCACCACATTATAAACATAGCTAATGAATCAGAATGTTCTATGTTTATTGTGCAAGTATGATTTGAAATAGTTCATTTTTTTTTTGTAATGTGTATATCTTCAACGTTGTTTGATGTGTTTAAATTAAGACTATTAATTTGTTGGGCGAACAAATGTTCTGTTCGATTATTTAGAAATATAGAAATAATTAAACTTGTTAGCAATTGGGATCTCAGTGTTGCATAAAGATAAGATACCTTTCAAAATCATTTCAAACTGTTCTCACCAAACAAGTATACAAGAGATAAACAAACAAAAATTGCCTGCAATCTGAAATCTTCTTAAAAATTAGTAAGCATATCGCGAAATTGAGCTAGACATTTGAAATTTATCAGCATTTAAAAATAAAATTATTTTATTGGTTGAGAAAATTTCAGTAGATCCAAAATTTTTCATTTTAATGTTTCTAAGTAAATAATGATCGGTAACTCATTTTATATTTTAAAATCTGTCCAATGTTTCTTTGAATTATAATTTTTTTCTATAGTATTTGTAATTTTCTATATCTTCCTCGCCAATTTGTATGCGTTTTACGCCCTTCTGGAGAGAGAATTAAATGAATGCATTTCTCCAAAGGCTCGCATTTCCTTCCCTTTTTTATTTTATTTTTTTTTTTATTTTACAAAAACTAAAAAAATGTGATCGTCATTGAATTAATATTTTCTACACAGGAAGAGCAGTTGTCATAGCTTTCATAACATTGTATTTTGGTAAAAGAATGGTCTCTCCTTTCTGATTTGGATCGTCATCTTCATTAGATTCGGAATCTACTGAAATTACTTGAGCTCCACACAGTGCTGTGTAATTCTCTGGTATGACTGGTTGGAAGAATTCAACAAAGTTGGAGAGTGGACAGTACTCAGTACACCCGTCCAGCACCAAAGGGTGAGGTACTTGATCACCTCCCATCTCTGGGTTAGTAGAGTTAAAGAAAAGCGTGCGTACAGTGTACTCTTCGTCCTGTTTGTACATCTCAAAGGTGATGGTGGCACAAGGAGGAGGTCGCAGACCATTGGATAATTTCATTGCTGATAATACCGCAGCAAGGTTCCAATCATGCTGAAAAGTTACCAATATATAATTATGGAAAAATGCTTAATTTTTTTAATATTATAATAAAAATTATCAATACATTATAATTATTTCATAATTTATAATTTAGAACAATTCAGAAAAAAATATCTATTAAACATACAGGATGTTCTAAATTTCTTGGACACATCACAAAATTATGTGATAGAATAATTGCGAAAAATTTGGGGAAGTAATGGTGTTTCTTCGCTATTAAACATTACTAATATGGCTCATAAAGTTTTATTTCACAAAATTGTTTTTTCTCAGAATCCAGTAGAAGGCACCATGTATGCTCTAATGATGATTTAATGAAAAAATTTCACTTATATATCATATGACGATTTCAGAAATTTTTTTCATGAGGAGTTGGGGAAAGTTTTTTTGTATTAGATGCGTTGCAGTAATTTGCTATTTTATAGCAGCATATAACAGCTGTTACTCAATCTGCAATTCCTTAAATTCTTGTAAATATATTGTTACAAACCTGCAATTCGGCTTCCCAGCTTAGTTTGTTCCATCAACAGAAAGAAAGTTTTACAGTCATCTGAATGGAACGGAGTCCGGGTGGCGCGTCGGGAGTACCAGAGCTTGGCGACCATTTGGCGACTTGGCGACCAATTTGGCGACTTTGGCGCCAAAATAGATTATACCCGAAACTTCGAGAATTTTCTCGATCCGTCCAGTAGGAACCGAGATACGCCTCGAACGTTCCTGATTGGTTGAGACGCTTCTAGCCCCGCCTTCTGAGACCTATAAAAGGGGCTGCAGCTGCCAGACGAAGGGAGAAGACAGTAGGAGTCGAGAGGCGGAGAAGTCGAAGACAGAGTGGGCGGAGTCGTCGAAGTAGTAGTCGAGAGTCGTAGTCGGAAGTGACGGAGTCAAGCTCGTGCTGAACGGAGCTGTACGCTACTGTCTGCAGTACATTCTGGTTGTATGCTACATGTCTCGACTGAAGATAGTCGTCTCTGTGCTATATATAGCTGTCGCTTTTGGGCTGTCTTCGTGTAAATAAACGTCGTTGTTTTTATTCTACTTCTGCTTGCTGATTGAGCATTCACCACACCATATAACTTCCACTATCCAAACGAACCCCGGCAGAAAATTTCGTAACAATATAGTGTGAAGTTGAGTATTCCTTGGGCCTACTATGCGCAATAAAAGATCTCACATTGAAATTTATTAATTATCAGTTCCAGTTTAAGGTATTAAAGATATTTTAATTTTAAAATTTATAGTTTTTATTTCACACATTTTTACAATATCTCCAATATTTTTCCGACATTTTTATATTAAACGAATCAGCAATTAAAAGGGCCTGAAGTAATATCTATGAATAAGTTTATAATTGTATAAACTATTTTGCCACTAATTAAATTAAGGGCAAACATTTTGAAATTAACCGGAGTTGATTTCTTTTTGTCATGCGAAATTATAAGTTTTTGTTGATTTGCCCATAATTATAAAGGCAATATTCATATGAGATTGAAAGTTTTAAATATAACCATTATACGAAATCACTAATCAGGAGACAAACATTAAAGCAAAAAAAAAAAAAAAAAAAAAAAAAAAGAAAAGGGGGTTTTTAAATTATATTTTTTTTATAAATATAAAAAAAATATCTACGTTTTTTTTTTCATCCAATAAGCTTGCGAATCCAAAGATCAATTGGTATGTAAATGAATCTACTCAACTGAAGAATATTTCTAAAAGCATTTATTTTTATTTTATTTCACGTGTTGAATGAATGCTGTGCATTTAAAAATCTCATTAAATATTTTATGAGTAAATTGTTGAAAGTTTGTTCCTGGAATGTAAAAGTAAATCGTAAAAGATTCCAATTAATATGTCATTAAATAAGATAATTTATGTTTATAAAAATACAAATAAAAGAAATTATCCACTTTGATCATAATCAATCGATATTTGAGTATTAACTGAATGTTATAGATGTAAATTAAAACCTAATATTGAATCAATCATGCATAAAAGAAGATACCATTGTTAATTCCCGTAAAATCTAGAAAACAAATCGAAATTCGGAGTATTAAAAATATTCCCACAATCCATCCCTGACATTAACCAAAGCTTGATGCTGTTTTAACCAAAACAGCATCAAGTTGGTTGATAATAAAGAGACAATTCTTTGCAACACGAGAATTTCGAATGCTTGTTTAAAACATCTTAGATTAGAAATTTCTTTATAAAGAAGCTATTTGAATTAGTAATTTTGAACTTGACTGTGTGCTAGAAGTAATACTCATGAAAGATTAAAACTAGACTTCACACCATTTTAAGTTTCATACAAGATGCCCATTAAAATCCTTTTACGCAAACACTCACATTAATTTGAGAACAGCGAGTCATTCTGGTAACTCAGCGAAGTAGACTGACCTTTCGATAGATGGTGAGTGGTTACAGCGCTAAATGGAGGTTATCGTTCGTATCTCTGGCAAAAGATGCGGGGGGAAAAAAGTCAATTACAAAATTATGAAGAGTCCGATGATATTGAACTTCTTTTCTTACCGTTACATATACGCTGACAATAATTTCTGGATCTGGGTTCTTATCATGCATGGTCTTTACTCGCATTCTCACCGACAGAAGATCAATTAGAGAGCCTAAAACAATAAAAGAAGTCAAATGAAACAATTCTTAAGGTTAAAAAAAAAGACTCACGATAATGAACTACTTCATTTACAAACAAACAAACCATTCTGTAAATAAATTTCGATACGAAGTCAAATTTTATAAACTTTTTTTTTCACTGAGCATGATTATTTTTGTATTGATTCTTGAAAGATATTAGGGATATTCAATAATCGAAATTTGAATTCTTTTGTTAAGATGATATTACTCATAGAACTATAACGAGAATGAGATATTAATCTTTTTTATATACTTTCTGTACATTTTTGACATAGCTGTAATATTAACAAGTAAAGTCATTTTTAGTGAAGATAGAAAATATTGAAATAGAATCGTCATCTGTGCATTACTTATATCAATTTCTTGCTCTTATATACACTTATAGTGTAAAAGGTAAGAGAGTAGCAAGAGCAGGAAGAGTCAATTATTTAAACTCAAATGAAATATTTAAGAAATAATCGGAATCATTGAATTCACTGTATTGGTTCTTAAAATCATTCGGAACTTAAGATAAACATTCATTAATTCGCACAAGATTAGTATTTACAGCTACGGAATAAGCTACTTAATTATTACACGGACAAGAACAATTTTTCCCCTTTTAGAACAAAGCCATATTTACATTAATGAATAATATTCTCTAGGAAAGAGAGACAATTTTAGAAAGAACAGTATGTTCAATTTTTAAAAGCATCAGTATTCCAAGATTTAACAGCATGAGAAATTGTATTAAATTACAAATATCTTCAAATAGATATAGATATCTTCTTCACGATATTGTCCAGCATTCGAGATTAGAATAACATGGCTCAGATATTGTAGAATACCTTTCATTAATATAATAAAGGTGAAGCTATTGCTACAAATAGATATAAAAAATATTTTCGGCATGCTGTTATAAAAGATCCTATCTTCTTAAAAAAAACTAGCATTTTGAGTAATGTTATGGCAAGAAATTTTGTCATATTATTTGGTGGTTTTGAAGGGCCTCACAGCGGTTTCATCATCGTCCTCTAATAGCAAATCAAAATTATGAGGACATGCCCAAAATACCACTAGTTTTGCTTTGAAACGAAACATTATTATATAACTGAATTAAACGAAACTTAAATATAAGCAGTAGTGCCCGAATATAATGCGATTACCCTATTTATTTCACTTTGTAGATATTCAAATATAAATGCTTATGAATCATTCAACAATACGAGTAATTAAAATTTTTAATAATTTATTTTAGGATTCTTTAATTATATTAAGAATTAGATCTTACCTACTTTTAACTGCAAACTTGTGGTTGAGTTATAGAGCCAAGTGTATGCATAATCCGAAATGCGTTTCATGTCAGACAGGTACATTCTGGCCCATCGTGGTACCTTCAGACCGGCTTTTTGCTGTCAAAGTATTAATAAACGAATTAATTAAAAAGATTTAGCTGTTTTTTTCGTATAGTGAATTTATTGTATTTTCTGACACCTTTATCAATATCTTTAATGGTTTAGTTAGTGTTTAAATTGTTTGCAATCGAGTATTAAGATTCCCATAATTTAATTCCTTCATAACAAGCCCATTAAATACAAACAACCAAACCCAAATAATTTTATTTTGCCAGTGCTGATACTAGTTGCAATATATATGCAAATCTCGATTATGCCGTATCATTTTTATTTACAAAGAAGGATCATAGATGGCAGCACAAAGCAGGTACTAAGATACGTTAGAATCCACATTTGTGCTCCGTCATTTACGTAATACTTTTAGTGGGTATTCTCAGATTAAATTTATATGCCTATTAGTGTCAGTAAATTCCCGCTGTTTACATCAGTATTCACTAAAAAGTATGAAAGTTGAATATTTCTATATCTTAAATAATACGTATACTTAGAACACGCTTCACGTTTTGAAATTCTTTTTCGAATTTTTAAAATGTTTGCAAAATAAAATTTTCAAGTAAACAAGAGACTTTAAATTTATAATAATCAGGAGATCAGTAAGTAGTTTTTTTAAAGATATTTCTGATTTCAAAATATCGGAAATGCATAATAGCAGTCACTGTCTACTTCTGGGTGTGTGTGCACAAGGATTTCGATCTTTCAGCGGCGCCAGTTGCTAATAATAAATTTTAAATTTTGCGCAATCACATGGCTATTAAAATTTATTCAAAGAATTATATATTCTACACGGAATTTGCCTGAAATTCATATGAATTATGTCGATATATGCCATTTAGTTCTGAATATTCCGTAAACAGTTTGTGGCTTTCAAGAATGACATAAACGCCAGCGATCTTTTGATTCTTACTTTGAATTTGCACATTTTCTTTCCAATGTTATGTGGCATGGAACAAAAATGTGCCGTCTAGAATTTTTAACTGCAAATGATTCTTTTTTATCTTTTATTTTATTTTAAATTGTACATTAAACAAAAAAATAATACTTGTGCTCTTTGATTGCGTTGACGTTTAAGTATATATTTCAATATATGATATATACAAGGGAGGAAAGACCACAATAATTTCGTACAGGACGCCGAATGCTTTTAAACCAGGCTTGATAACTATTGTTTCATCTTTTAACCTGAATATTCAATGGTGCCAGATTATGAAGAACGAATTATGCGTATGCATTTGAAATTATCAAAATGTCGTATGTTAAAAGCCATGGACAGTGAAAATACGAAATTTTGATTTAATTCTTGGAACCACCAACGATAAATAAAATTGGCTCTCTATCGTTAGTTGTTGAAAAGTGTGTATTTAAGAGTCCAATAATACAACAGCTTGGAAGCATGTCTTGTAAAATAAATAATAAGACTTATTTTTTTCATTCACTATCATCATTGTTCCATAATTTCAACAAATTTTAAATTTATTTAAAATAATTACATGTTAATTCTTTGGCACAATATTGGGAAAAATTATTATTTGCATATATGAATGTTTATAAATGACTAATGTCCCTAAATGATGGTATCATTCACAAATATCATAATCGCGAATAAATAGTTCTTTCCAGTTACAGCATTCACATTTTCACTCGTTTAATCTATAATCTAAAGGAAAAGGCCTCCCTTTACGTAATTGTTTTTAAAGTATAGAGAATGAGTTAAAAGTATGCTGGGAAACTGAATGGGTAAATTAGGAATAAAGACATTTTTTTAAAGTATCAATGGTATGGTTTTTTTAAGGTTTTGGAAAAGATTTCGTACGACTTCTAAAGTAGAGATAAACGTTTTCGTTAGCATTCTGAGAATTCATGCCCATAGATAGGATATCCTAACTATTAGCATAAGATATTGCACGATATCTCCCTGATGTTTTCGAATATTCTAAATACCATAAAATATTGTGAAGATATAGTGATAATATTGTCGGAAATTATATATTTTGGAAAGAATATCCTGGAGCATACTCTTGTCATCTAGGCAAACATTTTTCGTCATGTGGTTTAAGAAAAAGCGGAGCTATAATGATTCTGTGATATGAAGTTAGCTTATGATACATTCAACTCATTCAATCAGGTGAAACAAATTTTGTACTAATACTAGTGAGTTATTTCTGTACTCATTTCCTCTGAAGATTCGAAGTTAATGTGCGATTTCCTAGCAATGGTTATTGTTGTACTATCAGGTTGGCGGTCTGTGAGCAGATTGGTAGTTTCCTTAATGTGTAATGGTCTTTGTGTGGAAGTAATGAATTTTATACTATTGCTGATGACAAGCAATTTGAATACTTTTTTAGCTTTGTCTTTTAGCTTAGCCTTTGGCTACCATGGGCAAAATTATGACTTTGCAATGTAGCGTTACTTTTTTTTATGAAATTATATTCTATGTTGTTGTTTTCTTGCAAAATTCCACTGTCTTCTGTCTGTGTTATAATCTTTATCTGATTTTTTATTGCTTTCAATATAACAATATACTGTCACATCGATATGACATACTATCGACATCACACACTTATCGATCTGATGCTTTATTTGAGACTTGCCCCAAAATTGATTAGTTTTTATACCTGGCATAGATTTAAAATTTGTTTAAATAGTTCTCAACTGATCCTATGGAAATACAAAACTTAGTATGGTCAATTACTAATTGAATTTTTTATATTGTATAAATTAATGAAACTCTTTAGATGTCACTTAAAGTGATTTTTGTTTTCTGGTTTAATATCCTACATTAATTAAATTACACGAAGGTAATGTATTTGATGAGCTGGTTGGTTTCGAAGTTGCATGTCATGATTTTTCATATTTCCTCAGTCTTACTGTTTCGAGATTAATTCTTCATAAGTCGCAGTAATAAATGGAAATTAGTCTGCTTCATTTTCTTTAAATGGGTTATGTTGCACCAAATACTATAAATACAATTAGATCACATATAAATACAATTTTGTATTATACTGTTAGGACAAAAGTATTTGTTACTTTGGCCACTAGATGGCTGCACCTGTCAAGCTGTTATCAGCAAATCGGCTGAATCATGTTTGACATGGTCATAACGAAATCACTAAAATTCTATTATATAAGGTAACAAATGTCGCATTTATTTTATCTAAAAGCAATTAATTATTGTTAATTTTTATAATGATTTTCGTAATTTATATTTCAGTTTTTGTATTTTTACTTTTATATCTTTTTAACTGTGGTACAAGGTTAAATGTAAACCAAACGGTACTTGTAAAAAAAACGTGTTTTTTTTTAAGAACCACTTGCAGTCGTTGTAGTGCTGTGTGATATGTTGGAAGCTGAATAAATATCCAGTAGATGACGAAAGTTTTGTTGAATTATTTTAAAAATCACGCAACCTAATTAATGAATGAATATTTAACTGAGTGCGAGTAATTTGCGCACCTAATAATACCCAAATAAAGAATTCATACCTCTTTATGAATAGTGTCATACAGAAGAGCAACATCAAGCTGATCTTCGATGGTCATCCCACTATTTTCGCTCCAATATGAATATAAGAACTGGAGACAGAAGATAATTGAAATAGATATGTTATTCTATACAATACAGCTCAGACAAGTATTAACAATATAAGATGTGTTCATAATATTATATTTAATACTTTAACATGTAATTCAATATTATTATAAAATGGAAATCATTATAAAAGTATGATTATAAGAACTGAATTCAGACTTGAAGCCTGTTTTAGATTTAGATATTTTACAGTCCTATGTAGTGCATACGAGATATCTTTTTTAATAAGACGATCAATCATTTTAGTTTCATATTTCTGCACATTTTATTATATTAGTAATTTATTTTAAATTAATATTTTGTTACTTTCTTAACTTTGTAAAAATATATATATTTGTCTATTATAATTCTGAATTACCAGAAATCCTGGTTTATATTGAAGTTTGCTGAAGCAGAGGTTTAATGTTTATAAATATTCTAATAACTCAGTGAATGTAATGACACATATAGGAATCTGGTCAATTAAATTGATAAAGTATTAATATTATACTAATATTTATCATTTACCAAATTTGTATTTTTTATGAAGTTAATTATTTCACAACTAAGGAAATAGAAGTTTTTAATCGATTTTATTGTGACCCCTGTCAGGTGAGAATTCCTAAGCAACTACCTATTCTGTTACCGCTTAAAGCGGAATTGATTAAGTATATAGAACAAAGAGATAAAATAGTTGAATAATGTCGTATTTTCTTCAAACTTATGGTGCAATTTCGAATTTTAAAAGTACTTTGAACTGATTTCAAATTTTAGTTGCTTGATAAAGCTATAAATAGAGTTAAAAAGTATTATGTATATAAAACTATTAACAGCAAAGCGTAGAGTTGCCAGCATACCAAGAAAGCAAACTGCCAATTTTATTTACAATATATAATTTAAATTTATAAATTTTTCTGAAATGATATTTTTAGAGAATTTTTTTAATGACAGTTGCTTCTGTATGATTTCAGAACCACAAAATGGATTTATCGATTTCTTTATTTTTATTTCAATTTCTCAACTTTTATTTCATTGTATTATCATCAAGAACTAGGATCACATGATAATCACATGTTTTTCAAAATTTTAGGCCATTTTATTAGATTTATGAAAGATTTTAAACACAAAAGCCTGTACGAAGTAAATATAATTTTTCTTCTTAATAATTCTATGTTTTAGACGAAAATGATCTTCACTTTTAGAAAGTCATTACTCAAACTTTCTCCTTCCTCTTAGTCTTTTCCTCTTATTTATGCAAAAGAAAGAAACTTGCTATTTCTTACTATTCATTTATTTTTTAATCCAACCATGCACGGATCGTTGTACGGAAATTTGTTCTGCGCATTTTAAATCTATGAGTGCTTAGTTTTCCGTTCATCAATATCAAGAAAATTTGAAAAAAAATAATAAATGTTGGGGTAGTTTTTGTTGTTAAATATTACGAGCTCAAAATAATTAGTCTTTTCCTGGAATCGTTTATTCACGACTTCATATAAGACATGAAAAAACCACTTAAACTAAAATACTCCTATTATATAAAATAAATTTTATTCCCAATGGATAAATTTTTCATCAAAATAATTAATTTTACATAGAAATATTTAAGAAAAAAACTCAAATCTTTTTGAAAAATATTACCTTTTCTCAGTTAGATTTCTAAACTCTAAATAAACATTTTCATACTATTTTTTGTTTTTTTGTGATTTATGAGGCTACTAAATATATTTTAGCTAAAATATATTGTAGCATATACGCTAAATTTCCAATAATTAAAACTATATAAAAATGACAAAAACAAAAGTAATTCTTTGAGCAAAATTGCTTTAAGAATAATAGATAATTTTATGAAATTTACCAAGAAATTATTGTACCTCATCTTTTCGCACATGTTCTCGAAATGACTGTGAACCGAGTATTCTTGATCTTTCTTCTACTTGCGTCAAACACCTGTCTTTGTAATTAAAGAACTGAAAGAATAATATTTTAGTTATTGTACTGATGCATAGAATATCTATTGATACAAAATTGATAATGTAATAGATATTCAAGTCACTGCATATCGCTTTCATTTTATGACATTGTAGTGATCGTAGCGCCATCTTGCATTCATGTTATTCTAAAGCGCTACCTATCTACTTTCCCTAATACAATCTATGTTAATACTTCGCCCGGGGAATCCCCGCTCTATGTATACGTGCACTAAGCGGTGATGTTACGATAGTTGTTAGTGAAATAAAGAGTTTATTTTTCTAATAGCGATGAAGTGCTTTAAACAACACTCTACATAACACCACCACAACATCAAATAAAATTAATCCATTATTTTCTTTGACACAAGCATTTGTTTAGAGAAATTAATTTTTAATTAAATTTAATTTCCAGTTTGAAATTTGTGAATTAGAAATATTTCTTGAACTATCAAAATACTAAATACAAGTATCACTAATTTAAGATAAATACAAGCCAGATATTCGAATTACAGCATCGTCGTGAACTGGCCAATTATGTACCCTTGATAAATATAGGATGCCCTTGAACTCATGAACCAGTCCTTAAGGGTGGTTTAAATATGTATAAAGAAGCATTTTTTGAATAGCAAGGAGAGGTTGCAAATGGAAAATTTTGGCTGAAAAAAAAATTTGCTGAGAAAATGAAAAGAAAGCTTTTTACGTGCATAATATTACAGTCAATGTAAGAATCTATACAGGCCTGTTAGCTTCTAGCAAGTGACTGTTTAGAAGATGCCTTTCGTTTCAAAAGCAGTTATAGCAGCAACTGAAAATTTTGCAATGGGGTCTTATCTGAGTCCTTTGGTGTCTCGCAGACACAGCATTTTCACCACCTTTTTCGTACTTATTTACACTTACTTATTCCACCTTCATTTTCCATTTACGACCCCATATTTCTATGCAAAATTGTTTCTTTATATGTATTTTACTTACCCTTAAAGGGACAGGAAATAAGCAAAAATGTACGAAAACATGAAATATTATTTTTACCCTTTCTTCACTATAATATATGTTTATATTCAATTAAAAGTGTTATAAAATGTAAAATGAACATTTGAAGGGCATAGATGAAAAAAATACATCTTAATGACTTTTCACACAATGATATTGTATTTAGAATCAAATATCTTTGAGATGTTCCAAGTGTCTTAAATTTTTGAAGAAATTACAATAGAATTGATAATAAAGATTTCGATTAAACATTAAAATAAAATAGGGTATGCATTTAATATTTTCGAGTTTTTTTAGGTAGTTATAAATCAATTTTAGTTTAGAAAAACATAAAATTCTTATTTAATTCAGTAAGTGTACATAAGAATATTTCTAAAAAATTAACACTTAATTGGAATTACAAAATTACACACAGTTTTGCTCCCAAAACTATTTATATTGAGTAATGAGGGGAAAATGTTAGGAAAAGTTAAAAATCAAATCTTCTGGAACATTCTGAAATTTTTTAAAATTATATATCTATTAATTTTTTAAAAAATAATGTGTTTTGTTTCAAAATGTTTCATTGTGAAATTTGACGTATTTATATATAAATACGTATACATAAAAATTTCTTAACTTTAAGTGAATAATTCGCAAAAGTATTTATTAGAATCCAAATTCCCCCTTAAAGTTTTGGCCATGAATTCATGGTCCCCCAATATGTATTAAATTACAAAGCAAAAGGTACTGCATTTCATAAAAATTATAGCATATTTTGAATAAATTTATTTTAAAGTACAAGAATACACCGCCACAAAAGTAGAAAATATAAAATCGAAAAATGATGAGGATAGAAAAATTACTCCGAATTTTAATTATAAATGAAATATTAAATCAATTTGTTAAAATCAATTTGAAAATAAAGAAAAAGTGAAAAAAAAATATTCACAAGAGTTCATGGCAAGAAAAAAAAAGTTTTATAAAGTTGCTATTGAAGCAAATCAAGAAGCTTACAATATCATGTCTCTCCATGTAGCAGAGAACTATGGGTTGCCATTTGAATCCCGGCATGAACTGCCACTCTTCAGTGGGAGCGTACAGCGATGCCAGGAAGGAGATTAAGCTGATAGTTGAACGATCTTCGAACGAGCTGAAAGCGTCGACCTGTGAGAAAAAATTATAACTGGTCTCCTTCATTTCCTATTTTCTAGAATAGGAAGTATACAAAGAAAAAATATAATAATCATGAAAAAATTCGAATTAAAATTTTGAGGAATCTTTATGTTTAAGACCTTATTAAGTCCGGAATCGGAATTTTTTATCTTTTTTAAAGATATTATCTTTAAGTCCGAAAGATAATTTTTTTGGTATTGTGTCTGTTTGTCTATGAACAAGATAACTAAAAAAAAGTTTTGAGTTGTAAGGATGAAATTTGGTATATGATCTTTAGACCAATTTTGTAAATTCTATTAAATATTGAATGAAAATCCATGTAGAAGTCTGTCTGTCTGGATGCCTGAATACAAGTTAACAACTAAAAAAAACGGAGAGAGCCTGAATGATAAAATTTGTTCACCTATTAAGATCTAAAAAGTAGATCCAATAAGAATTTAGAACCCAATCCAATAAGAGCGTGTCTGTCAATCGGTACTTTTATATGCACATAAACGCTATAAATTAAAAGCGCAATGATTTAATTCAGCTGAAATTGGGCATTTAATTTTATGGTTAATCAAATGGTAGAAATTTTTTTAATGTTATTAGTTTATTAGATTTTTAGATGCTTGTGTATTAAATGTTACAGCAATTATTAGCCAGGAATTCACAAAACACCGCATGAAAATAAATTATTTTATTATCTTTCGCCAATAACTTGCGGTTAATAATATTCAAATTCATTTATTAAAAAATATATGAGAAAGTTTGGGTTATCCTTCTGTAATTTTTTTCTTTAAAAATTTCGCGAAGCATTTCAATTTTATTTATTTATACATATATAATCTATTTATACACAGTATAATTGTTTCCCATCTATCTCAAGTGGAGCTTCGTTTGAAATGCAAAGGGAGTAGAATCTGTTATATGAACTGACTGTTCGCGTCGCCTTAGCAATTATTTTAAGAATAAAAATTTTATTATATAAAGAAACAAAAATAAATACTTCATTTTTCAATCCATTTTAAAGATTTTTTTCTTTTAAAAATTTCCATCTGAAATTTTTTTGTGAAGTTCAGGTCCTTCCTCCCCCTAAGAAAAGTACAAACATCATGTTGTTCCGAGAGCTTTTGTTTATTTCTATATAAATCAAAAACTGTTCGACAAAAGAAGTAAAATTTAACAGAGTGAGGTTTTAGCTTTCTTTTTTATTGACATCAAAATTTTTTCCAGTTTCTATAGAAAAATGCTTAACTTGTGAATTTAAAATTTAAATTAAATATAAAATATACTTTCGTATTTTTCAAAATGTAGATCCTTTAGATTTGTTATTGAGTATTTTGGAATATATAATACAAATTCATTATATTCTGAAATAATTGAAAAAAATTGGAATTCTCATTTAACACTAAAAATCCAGGTTTTCAATTGCTTATAACTGATGAATCGCTTACTTAAAATTATAAAATGTTATTTGTACTTGGAATAAGTTATATATACTTGAATTCCAACCTCCAAAATACAAAGAATGTTGTGGCGTGTATCTTCTTATATGTACAACTGACCACTCCACCACCACTGGACAAAGCAGTACCGACAGGGTTTTGTATTGTGTATCTGACGATGCTATCAATAGCATCTATGATAAAAACTTTTATATTAATGAATGTGGCTGGACATGGAGACTCTACTTCAATAGTACATAGCCCCATTGGTGATTTGATTATTTAATTGATAGAAATCGAAAAATTTACCTTGGCAATAATGCTAGTCTTACTACTTAGTCTTTTTGTGGAGGTTTGTAAAAGTCTTATGTATATGCAACATTTTTAATCACTGCGTTTAAATATCATTGCTATTACTAGAATCGTCTAGATGACATGGCAAAAATTGCAATATTGACATATAATAGAAAGATCATCAGTAGAACTACTGAGATATTGCACATTCAAAAATGGAGACATTATCAGTTAAAGTATGAAGTTTTGGGAAAAAATGCAGCAAAACGCTGTATGTTGCAAAGTAAAGAATTTTCATCACATTTCCCAGTTTTCCTGAAGTTGAAAACAAAAATTCGTTCCATGGAGCGAAAGATCTTAAAGTGTAATAAAGTAAACTTTCTTCTTAATAACTTATGTTGAGCCACAAAGATAAGATTAAATTTAGTCTCACTGTTAAATTGATTAACATTCAAAACTTAAATATTAAAATGAAGATAACTTACTTCACCGGGATCTGATGTGATGAAATGATTGTAAAATCTTCTCAGGAATTTTCCCATTTCGTACTGTTGCAACTTGCCTAACTATAAAGGCAAATTTGTTTTTCAGGAAACAATTCAACATTGAAAAATCTGGCTAAGATTTATTGCATGACTGATTTTGGTTAATGATTAAATGGGTCAAGATCAATGAAATATCTTGAGAAATTATTACTCTATATAAAGCATAATTTTAAAGCTATTTGAAATAATTAATTCCGTGCAATTATATAATTCAGAAAATTATTTTCAAACACAGATTTTAGTGCATATTCTGCACATATATGTCGAAAGAAAAATTATTTTCCAACTTAAAATTTAAAAAAAAAAGTATCATTGAAGATTTCATACAGTTTGTTACTCTACGGAAACTGTAATGTAATATCAGGCTGCCACCTAGTGATAAAAATTTATATAAATATTTATTTTAACACCATAAATGCTTTCTGTTATGCTATCGTTGAGACTCTCGTGGTTTCTTCTTTATAATAAGGATATTCCTAATGATATAATTTGGCAAATAAATAACACTTCTTAACCTTCTCTCATTACTATGTAGACTAATGCTTTAAATTTTTGAAGTGCAGTTAGAATTTCTTAAGCTGATACAGTTATTCATAAAGCTCATTACAATTTTGATAATAAAGAATTTATAAAAAAATTCTTAAGACAATTAGAGAAGAACATTTTCAGATGCGGTTTATAATTCTTTAATGCAGTCATAATGCAACTGATACACTCACTCATTCCTAAAATTCGTTATAATTTTTGATAATAAAGAATTAAAAAAATGTTCTTAAGACAATTAAAGAAGAAAATCTTGGAATGTGTTTAATACTTCATTTATTTCAAACTCACGTGAAAAATATTTCTTTTTATTATTAGAGATAGATATTATCCAATCGTTTGACTTAATTTTACCTTTGGGAGTAAACCCATTCCTTCTGGCCAATCATCTTCGGTGTTCTCATCAGTCGGGTAGAGTGAGAGCGGAGCATAAAAACCATTGGTTGTGAGCTAAAATAATAATAATAATAATAATAATAATATATATATAATTACTAAATGCATTCATTTTCTTAAAAAACTAATTTACCAAAAAGTAATAATTTTCAATGTCTACATGAAGTATTAACCAATAAAAATAATTCCTAACGAGTTCACAAAATCAGGTAGTTATTAAAGTTGTATTCTTAAAAGTAGCCAAGTTTTTTTTTTAATATAGCTATATTTTTTGTTTAGGGGTAATTAGGGCATAATCCATTTTTTTCCTCTGTATTTCATTCGCGAATTTATCACATGTAGCAGCAAATTTATCTTTGTTTCTTCTGTAATATGTACTATAATGGAACTGTCATTTTAATATTAATTTATTTAATAGAGAGATAGATTTTTATTTAATAAAACAATTTGAACATTATTTCGCCCTTCTGGAATTGTTGGGACTATTGTCTCTTTCATATTGGGTATACAAATGGCACTGCTGTTTTTTAAATGATGATTTTTGATTACTATATGTTAGCATATAAATTGGATACAACATTATAACAACATTTCATACTTCTTATTTTATCTATAGTTGAAATATAAATTTAATTAGGTATGACTAGTTTTGGATGCAAAAGCAGCATAACTGGAATGTATATTTCATATTTTATGAGATAAAAAACAGCTGCAGGAATGAATTATTTCATACTAAAAATGTACTGAGAACTATGTTATGCTACCTATAAATTGAAAAATGTAAACAAAACAAATATTATGGGAAAACTACCTAAAAATCTAGAGGCAAGATATTGGAAATATTATTAATTGAATAATCTTAATAATTACAATTTTAATAACGTGTGAATGGATTAATGAAATGATGTCCAACTTATGCTGAAAAACTAATAAAGTTTTCTTAAAATGACAATAATTACTCACAAGTGGGTAAAAACTCTCAAATTCTATAAAATGTTTTGTTGGTATAAGTTGGTCTGCTCATAGTATCCAACTAATGAATTTCCAGTCAATTACAGTTTTTTTGATCGATATAGAATGTGTTTTCTGTAAAATTGTTCAATTTTTATGATAAATTAAAAAACTGGCTTCAGAATCGATTGTTGAAACAAGTAACTTTTACACCCACTGGCCAGCTGCTGCTTTAAAGCTGTGGTTTCTGTTAAAATATTTTTGATAAATCTTTCCTGCATTTTGAATATAAATATTTTTACTTTACTTGAAAAAAAAGACGAAATCGTGTTTATATTACTAATACTTAGAGAATTTAATTTTATAATAAAATATTACACTGAATATAGTTCAATTGATGCGAGTTAGTTAGTGTCTAAACTCCCAATTTTTGGATGATAATTTGTTACAGCTGGAAATAATACAGACAAAAAATCGGATAGTAGGAAATAATATGTCTAACAAGATAAAAGAATGATCGAAACATTAGCAGATCCTAGAGGAACAGAAATTTTAGAGTGCAGCCTATTGATAGCTAGATGACTATTTAATTTGATTGGTTGGCAGCCTATTGATAGCTAGATGACTATTTAATTTGATTGGTTGGCAGCCTATTGATAGCTAGATGACTATTTAATTTGATTGGTTGAAATGAGCAGGAATTTAACCATAGACTCACAATGGACAAAAGATTTATTATTCTTAATAATAAAAAATTACTACTGATTATTATTGAAAATACTGAAATTAAACTATTATTGAAATTAAACTGATAGGCCTCAAATATTTTTTTTGTTTTAACGATTCAAATTAATGACTAGAAAACTACGATTCACTTTTTGGTAGAAAATTTAGAAGATTTAAGCTATCGACAATTCTGCTGCTTAACAATATTCTACACTTTATAGGCATCGCTCTAATTTATTAGTGGTTAAAAACTCACTTTGATTTTACTAACACCATATCTGGAATTCTTTTATGAATGGTTTCTGTTTTTATTATTTTTTTCTTCTTACTAATTTAAAAATTTCTTTTTACTGAATAGATAGAAAAATTAGTGGAAATGGAAGCTATATAGCTTCAATCTATACAGCTAGGCAAGTGCATCGATAAAACAATTTTACAATAGTGCAAGATTAACAATAAATAAGTTTCTTACTTCAGAGGACATTTGAATGTGTTCTATTGGTCCAAATGAGATAAAAGTTGAACTACAAATAATATGTTTGACATTTATTAAATAAAAAATTTTAGTAAATATATCCTCCGATGTTTGGTATTGTATACACGTAAAATATTTAATATTCTTTATACATGTTAAATAATATAAAAAGTAGCAGACCAATTTCTGAATATGTCCCCCTTCAAGTTCAACAATGTGCTTTAACCGCAGTACCACATTTTCCACTGCTACCTGAAGTAAGTCTACTAAAATATCAAGAACATGATTTCGAGTGCTATCTTTCAGACCTGGCACAGATGATGCTTTGATAATAGATATTATCCTTCAGGAAATACTACATGCCAATATCCTACAGAGTAATATCTAACGAATGATGAGACCATGCTGAAATGGTCTCATCTTAGAAAATGTTTGTTAATTACCCTTCATCTATGGAATACTGTTTTGCAACTGCTTTACAAGAATGATCAATGTGAGGATCCTGTATGAAAATGATGTCTTGAAGGAGTTCATGCTATAGAAGTTGTAGAATTACAAAATCCCTCATCATATTACCATTTTCTTGTGAAGGAATAAGTTTTAATCACATTTGCAGGTTATCTCTTTAAAAAAATAGTCCAACGATAAAAGCCACTGCAAAACCTGAAGGCATTCCGCTACCCGAATTCGAGAGTTTTAAGTGTGAATTTGACCATACAGGCAAAAGTGAGTTTCATCATTCCACAGAATATTTCATGGCCAAGTGACACCCCCCCCCCCACTTCAGTAAGGAACTGAAATGCAAAAGTTCTGAGAAACTTTGAATTGTCGCCCTGTAATAGGTCCTAGGCTTGATTTACAAGGATAAAAATACAAATTCCATTGTATGATAAAAAAATTTATACAGTGGAACACAGCATATGCAAAAAAGGAATTGGAACATTCACAATACTATACAGCGATTTATTGATGGCTTCAGTGACCACGAAAATCACATATTTTGACGATAGAAGATAAAAGACGAGATTTGATTTCATC
>JAPMOR010110547.1:0-15964 GCA_026543865.1 Argiope aurantia
CGTTTGATTAATTTGCGTCAACAAACAGTGCCTTATGCAATCTTCGTTTCAAAGAACTTGGTAATAATGGTCAACGACCATGAAGAGGACGAAAATGTATGATGAACGCTTTCAATAAGTATAAGGCCATCAAAAACCGAGTTTAATGAAATCCGAGCCTTTCCATGAGAAAGATTGCTCATAAAATGGATATAAATGGCCGATCAGTGTGACGAATATCAAAAACAGATTTTGAGCTAAAGTTTTACAAGTTCCAAACATTTCAGCTTCTCACTGAAGAAACGGTTCGTGCAGCTCCAAAGATGCAAAAAACTTTTGAGACGGGCCTCAAGTCAGCATTGAGAGAGAATCCTTTTCTCTCATGAGAAGCTCTTTATCACCCAAGAAGCTCGTAACTTCCAGAATGATAGGATCTGGTCTGTAGATGATCCAAGAATCCCAGCAATTGTTGAACATCGCCATCAACCAAAGTCGGTCATGGTCTGGGATGGAATTTTCGCCAGCGGAAAAGCACCTCTGTATTTTATTAATGAGGATGCTAAAATAAATCAAAAAGTGCATCAACGGGATATTCTAGAAACTGCTGTACTTCCGTGGGCCAAATAGTATTTCACCTCTCACAGAGACAAGGCCAAAAAGACACAAAATTGATGCAAGACGTATTTTCTGGACGTGATATCATCTGGAAAGTGGGCATAGTACTCGCCGAATCTCAATCCCATGGATTACAATGTGTGATCCATTTTGAAGTCCAGGGCTTACCCTAAACCACTCAACAGTTTGTACTCTCTAAAGCAAGCACTTAAGGGAGGATTGGATGGATTAAAGGCAGAAAACTTGCGGCCCATTACTGAAAATTTCAATAAGGGTTTGCGCCTCTGCATTGTTGCAAAAAGCGGCCACTTTGAAATCAATTAAATTTATTTATTAGTAAAAGCCCACTCTTATTATTATTTGTTATATTTTGTTAATTCATTTCTTTTTAATAAAGTTATAATAAAAATTGTTAGTCCGGGTTTTTCTGCCTCACCCTGTACTTTAGACACGTTTTTCTCAACCGATTGGAACAAATATTTGATACAAAACTGCACTTGTAGTCATAAAATTCCATATCAAATTTGATACATTTCATTGCGTTTTTAATCTATCGTATTTATATGTTTCTGAAAATACAGACTGACAAACAATCATCCCTTCATTGGATTTGGCTCAAAATTTGACAGGTGTCTACCCCATAGATGTTAAATCCGTGTATCGAATTTTATCTCTCTAGTTCTCTTCGTTTTGTAATTATCGTGTTAATTTTTATTCTCACAATCGAGCTTCCTCTGAACAGATTTTACTGAAAATTTGAGAGAAATCTGCAAATTCTCAAATCTGTAAAGACTGCATATCAAATTTCAACTGTATAATTCAAAGGGATTTTGAGTTATCTTTGTCACAGACAGAAGGATATTTCCCAAAAATGTGTTTTTCGAACTCGTAGGTGTGTAAAATGTAGAAATTTGTCAAAATCTCGGGTTCGAATTTTTTGACGATTACTGTGCTTTCTCTGTACTATGTAAACAAGAAATTAAAAATTTCAGCCAATGATAACAGTTCTTACGACAGTGCATTTCGTCAGAGCCATCGTCGCAATCGTCGACGCCGTCGCATAGCCATACTCTGGGAAGGCAGATTTTATCTTTCTCACAAGGAAAATCCAGGTTTCTGCAATGCTTTCTGTCATCAAAGCCTGAAAAAGAAAAACAACCTTAATCATTCATTACAAAAAAACATTAGAGAGCAAACTGTTGTTTATTATCTTTATGCTAAATTGTGAATTGTTAGATAAATTTCTTTTTAAAATCAATCGCTTCAAATTATCTTCGTATTCAAAGGAACTTCATACTCTTTGAATACAAAATATAAGATAACATAAATGGCCGGGATAGCCTGTTTGATAGGTCGTTGGATTCGCATCCCTTGGGTAGTGAGTCCGAACTCCACCGGCCGAAGACTTTCCGTGTATATGGGGGCTGGTGCACGTATAAATCTGTCGAAGCCACAAAGTCCTCCAAGTCGAAACAATACCACTGGGGGTACTGGACCAGAGGTGATCGTTCTCTGATTAGAGTCTAAATTACGATTTGTGGATGAGTGAATGAAATGTATAAATGAAGTCTTCCTTGTGAAAAGGGCTGTGACGCAGGAGTAGCTAAGACGTATTATTGGTCGTAGATGGTGCTACTGAAAAAAAGAGACGCTAAAACTCGGCTTAAAATCGATGACTTCGTCAGCATGCTTGTCTATGACAAGTGCCATAAATAACAACAACAGATAAGATAAAATTATAGCGCATTGTAATCGTCACAGAAATTCGACTTCAGAATCTTTGTTAATCCAAGTTTCAAATCTCACTGAGACAAAAACAATTTTTTTTTTTAAATTGGCACTTTTTACCAATCTATGAATATGACATTAAAATACGTATAGTTTAATGAGGTGAAAACTTAAGCTGCCTTTACGTCATATGGTATATTTCCAACAAATTTAGTATGTAATATATCTAAGAGAAGCATATTCCATACATATGATACTACTGTTACAGCTCAAACATCTAAGGTGCTAGATTGGTAATATTCCATTTATGGATTTTACTATTAGAAGTGTAGATTTGCTTAAATTTTGGTGCATAGTGCTTCAAAAAATTAACTGTTTTGATCTATCTGTTCATGAAAGCGTGAAAAGAGTTGGAATAACCGAGGATAAAAGTGGGTCATATTCGACATATCGGATTTTAACAAGAGAAGTGAAGATTTTTATCAATTTTAGGACCAAATGTGTCAAAGAATTAACTGTATCAATATGTCTATTTATGAAGATATGCATTGGCTCAAAATCACTTCAAGCTGGATGGATGAAATAGCCTACATCTTTATCATAAAGTTACAGGGTTTATGATCTTTTCACCAAAATTAAAATACAATTTTTAATTTTGAGAAATATCCATCAATAGGCAAAATATCTGCTCGTTTGTCTGCCCTTGTGCTTATCAAACGTTTTTCACGTTTGAATCTCCTCCCATTGTTCAGAAAATACATTTTTGAAAAACGCCCATCTGTATCTCTGTGACAAAGATAACAGAAAAATGCTTTAAGCTGGAGGTTTGAATTTCGGTATGCCCTCTTAACAGATTTCTAACAAATATTCATATTTCTAACACATTTTGAGTAAATACTATGCAGAGGAAGTCCGTTTGCCCGAGTATAGCTGTCACAATAATTACAAAACGAAAAGAACTAGACAGATAAAATTCGGCACGCTTATTTAACCTAAAGACCTATCAAATTTTCAGTCAAATCCAACTGCGGATTGTCTGTCTGTCGATCAGTAATTTCGAAAACAAGCAAACGTGATAGCTCAAAAACACAATGATCTAAATCTGATGAAATTTGATATGAGATTTGTGATCAGTTTTGCAGATTTGTGCCAAATTTTTGTTTCAATCGGCTGAGGAAAACGTGTCTAAAACACACATTCGGTTTTGTATAGTTTTAAAGCATGTCAGTTATTAATTGTCAAATAACCCGCCAAATAGAACACGATAGATTCAGTAAAAATGCTAAATTCACGCCAAAAGTTAATATTTCGTAATTACTGTAAGCCAGTGCCATGTAAAGCCTTCTTTGGCATGCCAAGTGTATATTAGAGAATACGCGAGAAACATTTTGGAAGATCACTTCCGCTGGTTAAGAAATGAGCTGCAATTTCTTCATTGTTTTATTATTAATGGTGATATAATAAAAGTAAATTGAAATAGAAAATGATCTGGATGATTTGCCAAACCATCCAGATTAACCAAAATTAAACAATAAAAGATGACAACAAGCATGAATTTCTATGAGACTTTTTTAAAACTGTTTATTAAAGATTTAAAGACAATAAGCAAAGAACAAATATATTTTTTTAATTGTTAGAAAATATGATTAAAATATTTTTTAACCAGCTGGAGTGATCTCCTCAAAGCTTTTTCGCATATTCTCGTATAGCCTTGTCATGCCAGAGAACGCCTTGCATGGGATTGGCGTACTGACGAAATATTAAATTTTGGCGTGAATTTATCATTTTTACTGAACCAATTGTGTCATCCTAGGTGATAAATTCCTAGTATGGGGCTAATAGTTTCCGAAAATTGAATATGCGCTTAAGACACATTTTTCTCAATAGATTGAAACAAAAATTTGACACAAAACTTCTTATACTAGAGCATTGCTTTACTTTTTAGAATATTCTAAAATCAATTTAATAACACTGTTTAAAAAAATATAATCAATCATCCTTATTAAATCATCTGTATCGTTTTAAAATACAAGGAGTGTTCAAATGAAAAGGTACGAAACGACACTGTGGATATAAATGAAGACTTTATTCAAAGTACACACCATAGACCTGAGAACAACGAAGCCACTGATTAACGAGACGAAGAATTCATTGTTCCCAGAATTCCAGGGGCCGTGACGAGAACCAGTCCTTTACAGCGTCCTTGAATTCGCCGTCCAAGGTCTTCTACTTGTTGAATTCCTTGCACACAGAAGAACAATTAACTCCGATATATACTGTGAGACACTCCGAAGACTACGTTAGGTCCCTCAAGAACAAAAGACCAGGGCTACTCACGGAGGATGTGGTTCTGCTCCATGATAACGCGCGTCCATACATCTTCAGGGTCAAACACGCAGAACTGGCCAAGTTCAAGTGGGAGCAGCTCGGCCATCCGCCCTACAGCACGGACATGTCACCCTGCGATTTTCATGTGTTTGGTCCCCTTATAAAACAACTGAAAGGGAAGCGCTTCAACTCGGACGCTGTGAAGGATTTGGTCTTGTCACAGGAATTCTGGGAACAAGGAACACCTTCGACTGTTTAGTCAATGGAATCGTTGGGCTCAGGCCTATGGTGTATACCTTGAATAAAGTCTTTATACCCACCGTGTCGTTTCGTACCTTTTCATTTGAACATCCTTTGTAATCTAAAGAAGGATACTTACAAGTCCGTTCGTCTGAACCATCCTCACAATCAATTTGTCCATCGCAGAGCTTTGTCCTAGGAATGCACTGTTTATTCTTTAAACACTCGAACTCCCGATATTCTGTACAAGGTGGTGGGACTGCAGTGAGACAGAAAGCTACATTTTAGACTTCAGAAATAACAGTATCAATAAGAATCACGATTTTCTTTCAAATATTCAAAGTTGCAATAAAGAAATCGAGCTCTGATCCTGTTCTTAATCAATGGATATAAAAGTTAAAATCAAAATGCAGTATTTTCTGTATCATTTCGAATATCAATCGAATTGAACTTTGGCTTCAAATAAAATTCTTATAAATGATTTTTGACATTAAAGCAAGAATTGGAATTTAAAATACATTCGTAATACAAAGTGATCAAAATTAAAACACACCTACTCTGAGCTCTCTATACAGCGAACTACTCAGTGCAAAGGCTCCAAAATTGGTGAACATACTATTAAAGACATGGGGAGATGGATTACGCGAAAAAAACTAATTCCAGATATACCAATAAATGGTGCTGTACAACAAAAAAAATAGGCTGAAAAGACTCAAAATACACATTTGTAACACATTTGTTTCGAATGTATCAAGCATTCAATCACAAGGGCCTTATCGAAGCTTACCAGCTTGTTCAACTTCGGATTCTAATTCGTCGATTGAGATGCTTCTCACATGCAGAGTGATACTGTCTTTCAAATCTGCCAAATTTACTATACGTTCTCGATAAATAAGACATTTTAAGTATTCCCAAGGCCAAAAATGGCAGGGCTTAAGATGTGTAGAACGAGATGGTTAGGCTGCCGGCAAGGCATGACTAATTACTCTATCATTAGAAAAATGTTGCCGAAGAAAATGCTGTACACAGAATCCAATATGAGGAGGCGTTTCATCTTGCAGAAAGGTAATTGAATCATAACATTGGCGCTGTTGCTTTTCGGGTACGACAAAAATTTCGAGCAGATTTTGGTACCTGCTGGTCTTTTGCGTAAATTCTGAAGACGAAGAAACTCTCGAAGTGCAGCTGAAGCATTTCCTTTGTTTTCATAAAACAACTTCACAAGCAAAGCGCGAAGCCATCTCTGATAAGAATGACATTTTCCCAGCTTTATCTCTTTTATGACTAGAATCGCAGCAGCAAACAAAGGGCGAAATTGCAGTTATAATAACAATTTCAGCTTCTTCCTTTTTTATCCTTTTTCTTTCTAATTTTTTATTTCATTTCAGTAATATAATCTAGAAATATTCCATATCGCATGGGGGGTTTGTGATTCTTCGCATCTTTTTAGCATGCTTTCTGATTTACAGCGCCATCTGTCAGTGTTTCTGGAACTAGTTTTTTTTTCTCGTAATCCTGTGTCCCCATGTCTTGAATAATATGTTCACCAATTTTGGAGCCTTTACACTGAGTAGTTCGCTGTATAGAGAGCTGAGAGTAGGTATGTAGGTAATTTTGATCACCTCGTATTTTTAACTATTTTTTTGTATGCTAATTTGTCATATCCGATGTTTTAAAACATCGAGTTAAAGAAAGTCGCTATATTAAAAATTATTGTAAGGATTTGAAGTGTTTTAATAAATTGTCTCTGACAATTTGTTCGTTTGCTGAAAATATGTGTTGTTTTGAATATTAGTTAAATCTCTTATTCATAATTTGCTGTAATAATTCTCTCAAGAATGTAATTTTAATCCGCAAATTGTGATCAAATTTAAAGTCGTATTATTATAATTATCTTCACGCCATTTATGTTTATTTTGTATATGAACATAAAAAGTGTGAGGGTATTAAAATAATTCGACTAATGATGGGTATTGAAATATTCTTCATGAAACCGAATTCCAGATTGTTATAATGTCATTAAAACTTAACTGCTCTAAAAACTGTCTGTCTGTACGTTGTCTATCACTACAGTGTGAGTTTGTTTTTTAGACGTCATGTTAACTGCACAAATAATAAATATTTTTATTAATCTGTGATGTTGCTTCCGAGCACAATTTATTTCATAGTAGGAAAGAGGGTTTTACGGACAGTTCTATTGAAAGCTGATATGTTTCCCAATCAGACTCGCGGGCTTGGTTTCAAACTTAGTGACCATTTGACTACTTGGCGACGAATTTGGTGACTTTGGAGATAAAATGGAGGATACTAGAATCTTCAAGAATTTGAGTGATAGGACCAATAGGAGGCGACTTGTGCTTGATTATTCGAGACCCTTCTATGCCCTGAAGGAAGCTATAAAAGGCCGGCTGTCCAAGCTGAAATCGGCCATCACGATGAATTAGTTGGATCAGTTCAATGAAAAGCAAGCATTGAGTGAAGTTCAAACGATTAGTGAATTAACCCGTAACTGGAGACATAAATTTTCTTACGCGGTCAGAGACATGGAGTCAAAAAGGCTCCATTGTTATTTTTCTTTTTTGTTTTTTTTTATAAAAAGCACTGGAATTTATTTTGGGAAAATATTTATTCTGAAAATCATGTAGTTACCAAAAATATTAAAAATATTAATATTAAAAAAGGTAATATTATAATATTAAGTATTGAAAAGAAATTATAAGAAAAACCTAAACAATCTTTTGATGAGTACTTACTTCGTTTATATTGTTACGGAAATGCGGGGGTCTTTTGATTTGTTGGATGAAGAAACACAATCAGCAGGCTTCAGGAATGAACGACGACTTTTATTAAACACGAAGACAAAAATACAACAAATATACAGCCGAGACGAACACAGGCAACACTACAACAAACAGCAACCCACAAGTAGTCATTGGTATAAACAACCGCAACAACACACCAAGCGGCCAGACTGAACTCAGCAGGAAGAGAAAATCTACGTAACTAATCATTAAAGTCTCTCCAAACACTTGCTATTCTCCACTCTCTCCTCGCTTTAGCTGTATCCCTCTGCCAACTTAATACTACACGACTGGCTACTCCTCACAGGACTGGAAGCTGCTTCTACAATAAACACCAGGACCCGGCACACAGTTCAATTTAGCAAACGTTTGAACAAAGCACTTGATAATCAGAGTCAATGAACAACGCGAAGTCTCCTTACCTTAATTAAAATAGCAAAGAATTCTTTAACGGTAGTATTTTTTTTCAACTTCACAATTTCATCATTTTCAGATTACTTCAAAGTAATATTAAGCATACTAATTTTATTGAACTCACCTTCGCACTTCGATATAAAATTTTATATAGAGTTTTGGAGCTTGAATGATTTTGAGATGGAAAAAAAATTTATCGCTCTTCTAAAAGTTAATGATTGCTCAATACAATAGTCACGTGATCATTCCAACATACCAAACCACTTTAAACCGGATTTTCGGGGCGGGGGGGGATTTCGACCTTGAGGAAAACGGAACTTATAGTCACGTGATCGTTTCAAACCGGCTAAAACTGGTTTTTCACGGGAGAAAATTCTGCCTTCGAGAAAAAAAATTTTAGAACTCGATTGATTTTTAGATGTTATCACATGCTAATTTGAAATTTGCTATAACAGATTTCAGTTTTCAATAAATTTGCTTTCCAGAAATAGAATACTGTCACGAAATATCGTTTCATGCTGATTTTTTTATTATCGCCATGGTCGTTGTAACGCAGGTCCCATCGTATAGTAGCAGGTCTATACCTTTGCTGTATAGTAGTTGATTCCTGAGGAAGTCCTGCACAGCTTCCTTCATTTCGTTGTCCGAATGGAAACGCGTCGCCTGTAATGCTTTCTTAAGTGGCCCAAGGATGTGGAAGTCACAGGGTGACAAATTCGGATTATACGGCGGATGTTCCCACACTTCCCAGCGGAATTGTTTAAGGTCGTCTGGGCTTCACGGGAGACTTGCAGGCAGGCATTATCATAGAGAAGTATCACCTGTTGTGTGAGAAGGCTAGGCCGTTTGCTTTTGATTGCTTTCCTTAGTTTCGTCAGAGTACTGCAGTATTGTGTTGAATTAATAGTGCTCCCTTGGGACAGGAAATGAATCAAGAGTTGTCCACGGCAGTCGAAGAATCAGAAACCGTACTACCGTGCGTTGTTCCGATCTGAATGCATCCATGACTTCACTTCTGATCAATTTCTACTGCCATGAACAGCTTCCGTTGTTGAAAGTGTTTTGCAGTCTACACCTACTACCCTTTATATCCTTGTTCCGTAGCGCTACTATAGCTGCAGTCATTCTGATGTAGTCGCAAGTATCCACCTTTAATTTGGACAATACTTATATGATATTTTTGAATACTTTTTCTTAGCAGAAAACTCTGTGATCCCTGCATAGATTTGCAACGAACTTTTTCGAAATACGATCGGTAATTTTAGAAACCTTGATAGAAATAAAATTGATATTTATTTTCGAAAAATTTATCTTACCGCAGTTCCGTTCATCAGATCCATCTTCGCAATGGGTATAGTTATCACAATGTTCAAAATAATGAATGCAGTATCCATCTGAGCACTGGAAATATTCTTTTTTACATTTTGGTTCAGGTTGATTGACTGAAACAAAAACAAAAACAAAAAAAATTAATAGTAAATATATATTTTGTGAATTTTCTGATTCTTTTGTAAACGTTCCCTCATCTTATATTAAATTCTGATTACTAATTGAATTTTTCAGTATGAGACTTTGAGCTAATTCTTTTTTAAATAACGAATTATTCAAAATTTCAAAAAAATCGGTGAGAGTGGTCTCTCTAAAACTTTCTCACGTACTCTCTAATAACGGTAATTGATTAGAGAACGCATTGCAGGGCATTGGCGGACAGTAGTACGAAATATTAAACTTTGTGGTAAATTTAGCCTTATTACTGAATTTAACGAAAGATCTTTGGAGAGTTATTAGGCCATTATTTTCAGGCATGCATTAATATTATCCACAAATCGAATTTGTGTTTTAAGTATGGTTTTCTCAGCCGATTGAAAGAGAAATTGGACCCAAAACTACACTTGCACTCACAAAATCCCATAACAAATTAATGCAATGAAGACATTGAGTTTTTGAATTATCGCCTTTACATGTTTCTGAAAGTACAGACCGACAGACGGATAAAAAATCAAAATCATTGAATGAAAATTTGATAGATATAGATGACACTATAAATGATAAGTCTATGTAGCAATTTTTTTCTATCTAGCTCTTTTCCTTTTGTAATTATTATGTTAACTTATATTCTAACAGACGGATAGACAGACTTTCTCTTAACAGATTTTGCTCAAAACTTGAAAGAAATCTGCAAATTTGGTGTAAACGCCGTATACCAAATTTTTACCGCTTAGCTCAAAGCCTTTTTGAGTTATTTTTGTCACAGAGAGACATTTTCCAAAAATGTGTTTTTCGAACTCAGTGACGTCTGAAATATGGAGATTCGTCAAAATTTCGAGTTCTATTTTTTTGACGATTAATTTACTTTCTCTAAACTACGTATACGAGAAAATAAAAATTCTTGCATTACTTTTTTGCACATTTATAACTATTTATTTGAGTCTCTTGAACATATTTCTGGGCAGTACGAAACTGATTTATGTATGCCACAATTTCATAAGACAGATTCGGGCATTCCATACTTGGCTGTAATTTGCCGTTTCGTCATCTCTGAATTTTTTTTTCCACTGCGTATCGTATTGAAATGATGGATATTTATACAAAGAAACATAGTAAAATAAAAACAGTTCAACATACCTCAATTTGAAAAACTTTAAAAAAAAAACTGGCAAATAAAATGAAAAAAAAAACAATCTCGCATCAGAAAAAACATAGGGCAAAAGCTGTCGGAATTAGTCTATGATAAATGATCAGTTTTTTCACGCCAAATAAAGCCCAGCCAAATTTTACAAACGAATGCGTTGTAAGAAAAAAATGCAATACAGCGGAATATTGCTGTCTCGTCTGGACAATTACTTACCATCGACCGAGCAGCATTTCTCAACCTTTCTGCGCATGCGCTGTCTACTGGCCGTCTTATAACTGTCGAGGGTAAACCCGGCTTTAAAATAATCTTCGTTACTAACGAAATGTTTATATTGTGAAAACAATTATAACTCTTTCTAGTTATAAAGATGCAATTTTCTAAATATTTTCCCCACCATTTTTAGTTAATCTTAAGATTAGAAACAATATAGAATCGATGTTCATTTCATTTGTAGTAAACGGATTTTGATTTTTTTAAAAATATCTGAAACTTCTATCACAAGAATATGTGAAAGAATTTCATGTTACTGTAACCCTTCAGTCAGCATTTAACTTTAGGCTTTATATTTAACTTAATCTAAATCCGCTTACGAGACAGATATTTTGTGGAATCGAGGTATTTTTTTCGTAAACCCTCTGGTGTCAGTGCTTAATCCTTTCGATACAGCTACATTCAGTGGTGGTCGGATGGACATAAGAAAAAGAAGGTGTCATTGCTGAGGCCTTACTACATACACCACAATGACATGAAGACAACTAACCAAAGACGACAAATTTGATATGCACCAGATTCTTACACATTTTAGATCTTTCTGGAATAAAGTTTCTAATCCATGCTTCGCCTGCCTCGAAGTCCTTTAAATTTTCTCTTATAAGTAAATCTACATATATAAAACGCTAACGTATGTAACTAGTAATACGATATCAAGCAGGTCAGGATAGCCTGGTTGATAGGGCTTTGGACTCGCATCACTTAGGCTTGTAAGTTCGAACCCCGCCGTCCGAAGACTCTCCGTGTGTGTGTAGTGGCTGACGCACTTATAAATCTGTCGTGGTCACAAAATCCTCTGTGATTCTCTTCAAATAAAACTCATTTCTTTCTGGTGAACACAATTTTATTTTCGGACACATTTTTTAAACCTTTTCAGGTAGACTGTTATAGATTAGGACACCTTTCACAAATGGGTGCAACGTCTATATCAGAGAATCGTTCTTACACACTAAAAGTTTTGATACAATAACAATTAACTACTTACTAGGCAAATATGCCATTTATCGGCGTGAAACTGTAACATCCTCCATGTTGAGAGTAATACCACTGGGGGTACTGGTTCAGAGGTGATCGTTCTCCGGTTCAGGTCTAAATTACGATCTGTGGATGAGTGCATGAAATGCATGAATGAATGCGCTCACTCGGCTTAAATCGCTGACAGGTAACTGTCAGCAGGCTTGTAAAGTGCCATAAGTCATAACACAACACACAACAACAGATATCAAGCTTATTACCGGTTGTCGAATGGCAACATTAGACATAAACAAAACATGATATGAATTTCAGACTGTTTCATTCAGCGAATATTTTTACAGTTGTACTGAATCAAAAGGCTCGGTTAGCAAATTAATGGAGCAGTAAAATATTATTAGATATATTCTGGATATAGTTCACCACACCGCCAAAGAGGACATCCAATTAAAGGAAAGAAGATATAAAAGAAATCAAGAGATAGGCTTCAAACAAAAAGTTCACTCAAGAGCCAAAAACAGGCTTAAACATTGCCAGATAAGTAAGCCTCGGAAGACTTCAGATTAATGTACGGCTTCTCTCCAAGCACGTCAAAAGTGTGCCAATTGTCCAAAAACTCTTTAAAAGTCCGCATACTAGAAATGCTAACAAACAATTATTAAAGTTGCAATCAAAATTTGTCACGATTATATTTGATGAGAAATAGCTCGAAAATTTTTCAGTTGTGGTGCCCATATATTAATCTTAACTTAAATTGTAATCACTTTGACTTGCTTCGGGAATTGATATTCAAATCGTCCAAAACAATTATTTTATAAAAATGCTTTCTATTTTAACCTGGGACTAAAATAATTATCTTTTTAACGATATAAATTTCACATTCGCGCAATTTTTCATTTAATTTTAGTAAAATTTTTAATTCAATTTGATACACTGTCAGAAACAATGCTTTTATTGGATACAAATTCTCCATCAAAACATTCAAGCACGAGCTTTTGTCAGTTATTAAATCCGTAGTACGATTTTCACTTCCGTTTTTTTTTCGTAATATATGCATTTTGTAAATACCAGTAAACTGTTTTGATTGAATTCGTGTGTTTTAGTCGTATTAAATTATTAGTTGAATTGTTTAATAAATGCATGAGATATTAATAATTTAACAGTCTAAAAAGCCAATAATCTAGACGAACAAACTGGTTGCCAAAGGCAGTTAGTTTAAAAAATTCATACAAAGAAAAAGTACTTACTGCAGTGTAATTCGTCAGATAAATCAATACAGTCAAGTCGTCCATCGCACTCGCTTTGCAATAGTATGCACTTCCCGTCATCACACTGGAATTGGTGTTTTCCACATGCTTTCTGGACAACTGATAAAACGCAGTGGAATCTTAAGTGAACCAAAAGAATGACCAGGTAGCTCACTTTTTCAAAAGAATTCATGGTTGCAGTTACCTTAATAGCGAGATCACGAATAAGCAAAATTTCGTATCTATTAACTGCCTTTGATGTTTCAAAAATGTAATAACACAATTTTAATAATTATCTAAGAAAAATCAGAAACCAGTCGCAAGCATTCGCATTTTCTTAGAAATTTAAATGTTTTTATAGATTGTCGCCTCCTTATAACAATAGGAAAAACTGAATTGACTTATGACATTTAAGCTTTCCTTATTGGAATCCAATGTTGGTCTAGCTCCTATTATTTTATCAAGAAAAAGTGAATCTGTTAATGATACCGCAGAACATGTTGCTGGAGCTAAGAGTCAAATTTGAAATGAATGTATCTAACTTATTCGTTTCAAAGAATCAATTGGTTTATCTTAATTTCTTATCTGCGGAAGTGTGTGAGGATACAAGTCAGTGACCGAAAAGGAAATTTAAACCAATTAAAGCCATAATAGTTATACGTAAGCAATAGAATGATAAGCGCCTTGTTTCGTTTAGTATGGTTAAACAAATAAAGTTCATAACAATATCTGAGCAGCTAATATTATTATTTTTTAGGAAAATTCCCATTTTTCAAGAGTAATCTATATATTTAAAGTATTGTCACGAAGATGTAAAGAACTACGCTGTTAGTTTAAACAAACAATTGGATTTATTACAACTAAGCAACAGCTCGGGAATGCGAACTTGTCCATCAATGCTGGGAATCATATATAGAATGTTCCAGAATATAATGTTATAGAATGATCCATATATATAGAATGTTCTAGAACAATTCAATTTGAATTTTTAAGAAATATCTAGAACCTTAAGATCTTAAATAAACTAAAGATAACATTTTAAATGAAAGAATTCCAATCTTTGGATAAAACGCAGTAGTTGGATTAGAATCATGAACCTAAATTAGATTCTATACTGATTGAGTAACTGCGATTGCTAGTTATTCAGATTTGTGCGGCAATATTTGGAAGAACTAAAGAGCCATTTCTTTGACCTTATCCACAAATTCGATTTCATCCAGTTTATTTCATATGAAATCTCATGCGAGACATCTATATCATCAATGATCTCCTACTTTTCCATTTATTTCCAGGAAAAAAAAACCCAAAAAATTACCCCTAGCTATTTCTTTTACCTTCAAATAGCTAAACAGAGTCTTCCAACGAATTCCTGTGCCCTCAGATTGACCACTTTTTATTTTGAATAATAATTTATTATACCTAGATAAACACCAGTCTACTTTTGTCTTCCCCCCACCCATTCAGTTTTCGAAAGATATTAAAATTCAGAAATTTGAAAATCATCTTCAATGATTCTGCCAATTTCATCCACAAATTTTCAAGTATAAATGTCTATTAACCAGTTAACTGTTTCGATCACTTCGAAAAATGCGTATCTGAATTATCATAAACATATATATATTATATAAATATAATAAATATTCAATAATAAATATAATAATAATATAACTATTATATAAATATAATAACTGTCATTGAATAAACTCGTCAAAAGGCAAAATGTTGTAATTTTTCCACGACCAGTATAATCGTAAAAAACAGTTAAATGGTTAATATGCTCTGTATTTAGTATGATAATATTTTGAAATATCTTTTTTTTATTGTGACAGGTAGGTGGCTGACATTACTAAATTAAGATTATTAGTATAATGATATATTAGGAGGCTTAATCCCCTGTTCACTTTTGCTCGCCAATGCCGATACTATCCTCAATGTTCGTCAGTTTCAGTTAGCAACTTTTTAAAATTCACAGGCCATTCGTTCAATGCGTAAAGAATACTCTTTTTATGATGAACATACATACATTTTCCAATCAGCCTACTTTTCATTCATACCTCAAATTATACGTGTCGGTTGTAACGGCGACCAAAAAGCGCCAAGAAAAAACTTCGCCAATTTGGCGATTTCAATCATCAAACTATATAGCATGTGACACAGAGAAAGAGGATTTCTCCTCTGTGGCATGTAATTCGCGCGTTCAAAAACTTTCATAATAAATAATAATGCACTTGAGAATATTTTTATAATTTGGTGAGATTTTTGCTTGGCGCTCTTTGGTCGCCGTTAAAACCGAATTATACTCCTAAAAGCCTCGTAATGAGAATATTTTTTGCTTATATCTCCAATATTTGATTATTGAATTATTTTTTCAATTTTGCCTTCAACTTAGCAGCTTTACAATTAATTTTCCTTTAACAAATTGCTAGATTCTCGCTCGGTCTTTCTTCTCATTTCTTTTCCATCTGATATCGCTACCCCAGTATTATTTAAATAGAAACAATGCAGGTTTAATATGTATTTTGTTAAGTTTTTCAGGCGATTGCTAGCCAAGCGATGAAAAGTATCCACTACTGGGAAATGGTGGACAAATCAGAAAGTTATTCATGTGGGTTGCCTCAAATGGTGTGTTTAAATGTAGAATTAGCAAATAATATTGTTTGAAACTCATTTCCTGTTAATTTGGTTCTAATTAAATCGTTACTTTTTCTTCTTTGTCACCATTTCACATTCAAGTG
>JAPMOR010110548.1:0-10965 GCA_026543865.1 Argiope aurantia
AAAATCAGGAAACTTTGGAAATCCAAAAGCAAAAAAATAGAAATTATGATTTCATCTATAACAATCATTTTACAATGATTAAAAATCACGAGATCTGGTCCAAAACTACTCTTTCGATGCTTCAAAACCCGACGTCAGTATAGCTAAACAACAAAGCAATTCCTATTAAAATGAGTAATTTTAATAACTGGAATACCTTCAGACCCTTTGAAAATAATTAACTATTGAAAACAATCAAAAGGTATATATTTTCTGAAAGATTTATGCACATAATTTCCATAGATTCCCATTAAATAGATAATTTATCTCATACAATAAGCTGTATTAAATAAATTGTTACATTAAATTTATAATCAAATCATGAATAAAACTTAACAAAATTTAAAACTCTAGAAACCTGTGATTCAAAATAAATTATTTAACATTGAATATAGAAACAATAAAATGGAAAAAAAAACTCAACTAATTTTAAGAAATTATTCCAAACGAGTTCTTACATTGCATTCAAATAAAAATATCAATTTTAAAGTCATTTTCTATCTATATTTGATGCCAAAATTCATTCTGTTAAATCTTTCTTTCAACATTAGAAATAAGATTAATGTCTTGAATTTTACGAATCAAGATAATGGGCTACTTTTAGAAAGCTTTCAAAATGGCTCGCATATCAAAGGCTAAGTTCTGAAGGCTCAGTATATATTTTAATGGAACCATTAGGGAAAGATATTTCTCAATTAGCACATACTATAAAGGTAATTTGAAAGCATACTATCACAACCTACTTGAAAGTGTGTTGTAGTTATCCCCATATAAATTTCTAAATGGTTGTCTTAGCTCAGTTAGAGAGATATTATTGAAAGGTCGATTACGAATTTTCCTTGAGGATGTTGGGACATCAGTTAATTTAAACTGGATGGAGGTGGTAAAATCTAAAGCGCTGATATTTAATTGTTACACGTTGATTTAAGAATAAATATTTTCCATTATTAAATGAATACGGTTTGTTATTTAAATCACGGGTTTAAGGTGGATGCAGATTGCCAAACTGTAGTCTCAAAATGTGAACAACTCCTAGCCCTAAGCAATTAGAGAATAAATTGCAAGTACCATTAACAATCAAGAGTTAAGTTCTTTGTTAAAAGGTTGTCTCTTATTTAACAAACATTATACTTTAAAGTGACTTAATGAACTAAGTGCATTTTTTTAATCTACTTGAATTGAATGCATGAATAATCATAGGCCTTAAACACTTCTACTCAGTTTGAAGTAGCTAGCAGTAGAAAAACAACAATAACAACAACAAAAACACAAGTAATGTATCTATGTTGAGTCAGTTGAGTAGAAAAAAGGATTGCTTATTTGCGCTTAAACTATAAATTGAAGCAGTTCTTTAGTTGCAATTTAAACTTCGGAAGAAGCTATGGAGGTTTAAGTGGCTAAGTCCATTTGGTAGTAAAGTAAGGAAAAGCGTATTTTCCATTGCAGTGGGCATAGTTAATTTTTTCATTGATTATGGTATTTTCATGAGTTTTGAGTTGATTGAAAAATTCTTTTGAAAGTTCTTTGATGAAATCATCGATCTTTGGAGTTTTAAAATCTCTGTACAAAATATCATTCCGAATAATCCAGGGAACATTTGTAATGATACGAAGAATTTTACTTTGTAAAACTTGAATTTTGTATCGGATGTTTTTGGCTGCATGTTCTCAAATTTGAGCAATATAAGTGTTGATATGTCTTAAAATTGGTTCATTTAACAGAATTTATTGTTTAGTGAAGGGAATTGGGGCTTCTGATAAAGAGTAGGGTAATAAAGTGAACTTTAACCTATAATTTCTTTTTACTATTGTTGATAAGGCTTTTAAAAGTGAGTTTATTGTCTAGAATCAGTTCAAAGTATTTCACTTCATTTTCCCAATTCAAATTATCCTCCAAAAATGTGAGTGTAGGTGGCAGTTTCTTTAGCTGTCATATCCTATTTTTTAAAAATTTCTTTGATATTCTCTTCAATTTATAGTTCAGATAACAACTTATAGAGTGATTTGTCATATATAGACTTATTTTATTGTAAATGTATTCTGATTTAAAATTTTAGATTTTTAAATTCTTTTATCATTATCACTGTTTTCTTCTTTGAGAACCAATAATATCTGTTATATCTTGTTGTTTTATGTTAAACGTCGAGATGTAACCATGATGGTCCAAAGCAAAGACTATATGCTAATCTTATATAAAAAGCGACATTTTATTAGAATAGAAGCCGTTATAAGGCATGGGTAAATTTTACAAAGAGACTTTCATAGACAAATTGTGTATACATAAATTTGATATGATTTTTTTATTAATCAAGTGAGAACAGTGTCGAGATTTTAATTGAACTGAGTAGGACACTTATTGATTAGATGTTTAACCCTTTAAAAAGCAATTTTTTTCTAGTCATATTATGCTAAAATATCTTTAGACTCGAAATTAAAATAAGAAAAGGGATTCATTTAGCTTATTAGATAAATTTAATTTAATTAATTAATTTGGTTAATTAATAATTAAGTAACAATTCAAGACACATCATGAGACACATTAATTAACAAATCAAGACACATGAGATAAAGAACTGAAGCATCTATGTTTCTGTCTTTCTAAAAGAGTGTGTCAGAACTTATGCCAGCCTACATAATTTCATACAAAGATTGATAAATTTGGTGGAAAGCATACTTCCCACGCCCCTAGAAAAGGTTCATATACTAAAGTTTGTTTGCATTTTTCAATTTCTATTGAGTTTTTATTCCCATTTGGTTTGTGTTTGTCTTTATATATCTAAAAATATCAGTTTGAATAAGATTGCAGGAAGGATTTTCATTTTTTTTCTGTAGCGTCTCAGCCAAACTTTGCGTAATCACGTTGTCTCTCCTGAGCATACTGAAGGCGAATTCAACGTATAAATCTTGGAAAAGTGTTGATAAAACAAGTAAGAGCTACATATTTCTCAGTCAGACAATACTTCTTGCCCCCCCCCCCCCCACAAGCCTTCCTGTTCACACTCCATTCATCTTTCCTACATCGCTCTGCTAAATATTCTTTCTAATCTAATTCAAGCATAGATTAGAAAGAAGATTAGTATAAAGATTAGATACATTAGAATATTAATATATATATTCATTATATATAACGGATGGATATATGCTTTATCATATATAATACATATATAAGCATAATAATATATATATTCATTGTGGTTTTAAACACTACAGACCAAATGGAAGAAAAAAGTATTTGGATTGAAATAATTTCATTTTTCAATAATAATAGTCACTAAATATAGTGAACATTATCGTGAAAGTCAGCTTCAAAGAGTACATTCGTTTTTTTTTTTTTTGAAAAAAGTATAAGTTAGAGAAAATGGGAATGAAATATTTTCGAAAAATTAGGAAATTGATGTCATTGAATGCAGGTGATTAAAACTAAAAAAAAACTTACAAAATAATAAAAGCGTACAGCTTAAAAAATTATAAAACAACGGGGAAATACAGTCGCTTTATATTCTCATGCTCAAATTTATAAAAATTGTATTTCTGGTGGATCCGATTCAATCATCGAGCAATTTTTTTAATGACATTTCCTAATTTTCTTTTAAAGAATTTTTCTCCTATTTCGTAAAAATGATTTTAGTGATGTTATATTATCACACCATTTTTATTGTTTCATCAGATATTTAACTGTTTGAAATTTTTCAGTTTGAAAGTTAAGAAAGAACTGTTCTATTTAATATATGTGCAAGTGGAATACGAAAGTGAGATTTCAATACTTTTAAAGATAAGCTGAAATTAATATAAAGATAACTCACACAATTATCTAATTAATGATTCTACAAAGTTATGGGACTTGACTTCGTTTAAAACGTTTAGGCACAAGTGTAAGGCTATTAAAATAACAGCTGTAACGTCTATCACAATTTCGTTCTAAAATGCTTTGCTTAGTGAATCAAGTGGAGATAATAATGCATTAGAAATTTAATTTAAACTAAGCACAATCAATATTGTATATCTGAAACCCTATCTTATGCATGATCTCTTGACTGAAAAAAAAATGCATTTTTTAGATGCTATAAAGTGTTGAAAAATTATAGATTTGAACGTGTTTGTCGACTAAAGTGAGCAAACACATGAGATTGGAAAGTAATGAATAATTTCGGTCAGTGTAATCGGGTACGATTTATACAGAAGGCGTCCTTTTCTTCGATTTAAAATGAGAATGCTCTTATGAAAAGTAAAATAAGTCTATAATTTATGTGAGAGTATAATAATATTCTGAAAAACTCAATAGAAAAAGCATTTATTCCAAGATAATACATTAATTAGCCAGTTTTAGTAACAGTAACGTGCATAATAACCACATTATTTTCCCAATTATCCCAAAAAATGTGGGATATTTGGAGAACGTGTTTTATCTTCCGGCCGCTGAAAGGAACTGATCTGAAAAGATAATATTTATAATGATAAGAAATTCCCGTTTATTGTCTTAAAATTTATTTTACAACCCATTCCCAAGTACCCTAAAGAGCATAAACAAAATAAAATATAACCACGTAAATATAAATTGAGCAAAATAAGAAAGAAAGAAATTAAAAAATAAATAAATAAAAAAAATGGAAATAAATCTTTGATTTTGGAACATAATTATGAAAAATCATCATGTTGCGTAATATCTAAATAGATGGTGAACATCAAAATCGTGGAATTAAAAACAGAATTCTCTCGGATAAATCTATCATAATCCCAAACTATTTTTATTTTTTGCTTAAAGCTTCTAAATTTAAACATATATGATCCATTTGATTGTAGAAGAGTAAGAAAAATTCATTTATATTTTCATTTTTATAAAGCATTTTATTCTGAATTAAACGTAACAGAATCATTAAAGGAAAATAAGCGATTGCACAATCAAATTAAATAAATAATTTGCAAAACTTTACAAAGCATGTCTCAATACATAATAAATACAAATTTATTAATTAAAATAATACGACTAAAAGTCTGGTTATAAACATTTCCCTCGCGTTCTGCTTAGTTTTCATGTAAACATAGCTTGAATCATATTTCTTTGTTAATTACTAATGCCGATTCGTAGACCGAAATTAATTTTAACCTGCTACAAGTTGATCATAAGATAATTTAATACATTTTAATCAGTACTAGAAATTGGCTAAATGCATTAGTTTTGCCAGTTTTTTCAGATACCAATTTTACAAAAAAAAAAAAAAAAAAAAAAAGATTAAAAATCATTTATAAATTATTTTAAAAACATGCTTTCACTTTCATCGAAATATTGTTGGGCAAAAATAATTTATATTAGAAATGCTTCAGATAATGATCAATTTGAATTGCGGTGTATTTACAATAAACAACATGTTGCAAAAAATGAAGTGTAAGATGTTCCTATATTTATTGTTTGACAACGGAATTCTAAAACCCTCCGCCCTTTTGCTCATGCTTTAGGATGGGTTTAATTTGTCAAAATAGGGGTGAGAGGAAAGATGAAAAGAGGAGCTGTTTACATTTAACAATAAAACAAACTCGGATTACTCGCGGACTGAATTAAAATAATAGGTCAGAAACGAAGCGATACTTACATACACATGTAAAAAAAAATGAACAAAAAAGTATCTAATAGAGTGAAAATAAAGGTCAAAGAATGACAAAGAATTCCAGAAATGAGCTCATCTTTCCAAATCTCTTCCCTTAATGAGACCGTCGAAAAGTGGTCGTCTCAGAATACTGAAACGAACAGTAGTTCATATGACATTTCAACAGATGACTTTCAAATGCTATCGTGCAGAATGATTGTTGAGAATATTATGATATTAATATTCCAAAACAGGTTAGCCATTATTTTAATAACTATTGCATGAAAATTACTTCTATTTTGTTAATGCTGTTACATGCATAGTGTGCGCTAACAATATGTATTTATCAAAACCGTTATTTCTTACAGATTTTTTTTATAATGTTTGTAGGGGTATAAATACATGAACCCTTATCTTAAGGACCTTATATTTTTAAATGAGATTTAGGACGAATTTTAATATTACTTAACACCTGAATTGAATTTCATATAGGAAGAATTGGTTGATTGAAAACCAAATTCTTGAAATGGTGACGGAAAGATCATTTTCATTTAATTTTATTTCAAATGCAAAAGCAGTTTTCAAAGAAATCTTGGATTAGAATTTTAAAAAATAAAATTAGAAAAATGATTTCTAAATTTCCACTACGCACAGCCTATTTATTTAATAATGTCGTTCGTATCGCTATCTATCGGCACAATTTCAAACTTAAATTTTAAAATTTCAGTATCAGATTCTTATGATTTTTAAAGTAAATTTGCCACTAATTTTATGCTTCTATCTATCACAGCTTCCGAGTTATTTATTTTCAAAGTCAGCAGTACTTCGAAAAATATCCTGTATAGTTATAAAATAAAAATATACTTTTTATATTCCTAATCAAATTTTTTTATTGATTTCAATCCCATTTAATAAAAGCTTCGGGATACCCATACAAATGCAGTTCTAACCTTAATAAATAATTGGAATTTCGCAGACATCTTCCATTAGATCTAATTTGTCTGTTCTAATTCCCTCAAATCCAAAAACATCCCGTCATTTAAGCTGATAATTGTTCGAAATTCAATGAGACTAGGCCACAAAAAAAATTATATTTACTGCTCACATTTTTTTAGAATGACAGGACACAATTTCCACCTCTTTAGCAAAATACAATAGCAGTTGCATCGGTAACAAACTTTCATAAACCTGACTCAATATTACTACCGAAGCGTAATTATAACAACTTGAAAACTGTGCAAAAGTCCACAACTATTTCACATAGTTATATACGTTAATAAATTATTTTAATAGTGGTAAGTTGGTTTACTGCGTTTAAATTAGATCTGATTATTAAAAAAAATTAAAGTATTCTTATGGAAAGGGATTCGTGTAAAATTTCCAAAAACAATAAGCTGCTCATGAACTGATACATTATTTGCTAAATAACAAGTTGTAGTACAGTGAGTCTAAGCCTGTTAACTACGAGCGCCAAGGTAGAAAATGATTCCATTCTCAACTTGGTAAAATTCTAGTTAGAATATTTACCATGAAAACTGTGAGAAGGGAAATGAAATGAAATATAAAGCAATAGACCATCATTTATCTGATAAAAAAGAGCCATTTTACCAATTAATCTAAGAATATAATCATTAAAACGTACGATGTTCTTAAGAAATTATTTTTATATTGGTTTTGATCATCTTATAATCAAATGAAAGGTGCTATTAAAAATTAATAAATATTTAATTTTTTTGTTTAAAATTTTACAAGTGATCGTCTATAAATTGAATAAAGTACAGAATTTCCAATCCATATTTTTTCAAGATTTCAAAACTGTATCAGAATTTAAATCCTAAAATAGAATTTTCTCATTCTAGGTTCAAATATTTTCCGTAAGAACCATTTTTAGAATTTTAAATATCGAAATGATAAACAAATGAATATAAAATGACGTTTTACAACCTCTGCACATAAATGATGATAATAAAATCAAATATTTTTTGTCATGTAACCAAATGTTTTTGATAGTACGATTTTCAACTGAAACTGTGAAATTATTCTGTATTGTATAGAGAGAAGAATGACGCGACTGTCAGACAAGAAACCATGCTTTTCGAATATTTACATTACGAATATATATTACGAATATGACAAGAAAAAGAGTAAGGCTAGAAAATGAAAACGAAAAATTACATCACTTTGCAAAAACCGTGATTCCTTGCCTGATAGCTGAGATATCAAGTTGAAGACGACATTTCAGAAATTGCAAATCGTCTACGAACCAAATTAAAAATCTACCCGATTACGGGTGCTTTTTTGGGAAGGGGGAAAATTTAAAGTTGTCTTGCTAATGTTTATTTTTCATAAAATGCCTAATAATTATTTATTACATATTCAGGCGTAGCAAGCATATAATTTCTGATTACCAAATTCTACTCGGAAGTTTGATGTTAGATACAACGCCACCATGCATCAGTTTTATTTTGCTTCATTTTATAACTGTCAAACCAAGTAATATCATAACGTATCGGTTCCCCAAATGCAGAGCAGATTGGCAGTTTGAATTGTATATCTTGTAAATTATGCTTCCTTTAAATTCTATGCCTCCTACTTCAATAAATCTCTTGATTATTAACATTTAAATTCTGAATCACCTATTAATCATGGGTCTTTTATGAAAATTTATTTGCTATTAATTTTAATACCTTGATAGAAATATTGAAAGTCTTCAAGCAAATTTTTCTATAATAATTATACAGAGGATTTCTTTTATTTAATGTATTTGATACCAATAGTTTTCTGTAAAATTATAATTTTTTTTTCTTCTCATTTTGGGAAGATAGACTTCACTTCTGTTATGTAGCTGTTGTTAGAGAGTTTTCTGAGAGTCAGAGAGAGTTCATAATTTCGAAATTTTAAAAAGCAATATTACATATACCTGTATAGAAACTACTTATTTCTCTCTCAATGAGAAACATTCTAAAGGATTGCAAGATTCATGAACATTTTTAAATTCGTTCTTTGTGTATCGAGAAGAAATTATAATTTCAGATAATTCCGCAGAAAAATCTCTTGTTTGACTTCCGTCTGGACGTTTCTGTCTGCTTTCCCAATATTGATGGAATAAAGAAAAAAAATTTCAAATGCAAGCAATGTTTCTTTATCTTTTCTTTCTTATGTCTGAGTAAATTCCATGAAATTTATAAAATTTACTTCACGTTCCTTTAATGCATCATCTATCAAATAACATTTGAGACCGAAGTTTGCCTGCAGTTTTATAATCCTAAAATTTTCTTTATAATGAATGATGGTCGAATCATTCAGCTTCTGATATTTAATTTGAAACCCCTGTTGAAAAATGAGAATGTCATATCTAACGCAACTTATTTATATATAATTAGAAGATGTAATTTATTTATATTAAATGATTACCTATCGAAAATTTTGCTGCAAACAGAAAAATGCAAACTGGAAAGAAACGGTAGATTCCTTTACCTCTAAGTTTATATATGGTAAAATAAATTGTAAGAAACGGCAAAAATTAGAACTTGAAAATCATTTTTCAACTCCTCACTTCTAAGATATTGCAGTTATCAAAAAAAAATATATATATATATACAAAAGTTGTTTGTATTAATAAAGCGCTAATTTGCCCAATTGGATTTATTTTTCTATCTTCAATATTAAGTAAGTTATAACGAAAAGAAAATTTCACCCCCACCAGCATTTCCACCCCCCGCCCCTTTGAGCTACGAGCCATTCACGAACTCGTCTGAGATTCTTATATTTTTAATTACACATTCCAAGCCAGTTAAAATCCAAACAAAATTACTCTAGTTATGCTGTTCACAAGATAGTATGGGCAATTCCAGGGATCATAATCTGTAAACAACTGAGGAAATTTTCCAGAAGTCTTGACATGAAAGGAATTAAATAGATAGTCTTCCTATAGGAATCTACGTTATATATCCGGAAAGTTATGTTTTTCTATAAATTGGTGAATGAGTGAATCACAATAAATTTTTCCGTCTTCTTAGACTCCTTTTACATAGAGGTGAACTCTGACAGTAACAGCGAACACGATCTTTAAAAATTGTGTTACTTGACGATCAAGTATGATTGTACCGTCCTATGAGTTGAAAGCCTACCTGAAGAAACATCAGTTACTTGTGCATTCTACTTTCCTTCGTCAATTACTCCAAAGATTTATGGTATCATCACGATGAGCAGTTATCGTACCGAAAATCACTTTCCGACTAAAAGTTGAGATTGTTTCTGTGAATAAACATAATTTTACGTACACAATCGTTTTAAGGGGATGGTGGACTTTCTTCGGTAATGAAAGGTCTATTTATATTTATAAAAATGGCCAATATCTTTAAAATCCATTTCAAACCAAATGCATCATTTTTAATAAATTAAATAATAATTGGTTTTTAAAAATTTTCAGATATTCCAGACTATTTAATTTTTATTTTTAAGGTTTTATTTTCAAATTATTCTATATAAATTGATTTGGGAAAATCTGAATGTAATTTGCTAATTCCAAATTAATTTTTAGTAATATTTATATACACACGGACTGAAGTTTACATTTTTTTAAAACTAAAATTGACTTTTAATTTTCTAAAAGAACTCGGAAATATAAAATGCATACCTAGATTTCTTTTATTATTTAACCGAAATTTTCAATATCATTTGTATTTGGTTTTCTCAAAAAATTAAGACACCTGGAACATTTCAGATATTTTTTGAAGTCGAAGCAGAACATCGTTTCGAGAAAAATCATTAAAATGTATTTTTTTCTAAACTTTTGAGGTATTCATTTTATTGAGTAATGCATTTTATAATGCTGTTTTAGTTGAATATATACAAATAATTTGGTGATAAAAGATTGAAAGGAAAGTTTCATATTTTCACTCATTTTAACTCATTTCAAAATCCACCGCTCTTTTAAAACAAAAACTTTCTTTTTTCTAAACTGTTAACTGAATTCTAGATAACCAGGTTATTTTTTGCTATGCGCTTCTTGCACTAAGCCAAAGTTTTATCTCTAAACGTTATCAACCTAAAATATTGAATTTGAGCTAAGTGTTAAGGTGGAAAATATGGAAAATGCCAAGCAAAGCCCAAAGATAACCTATCTAAATATGATGCAAACTTGCTGTGTGCTGTAAACTCACCCACCATATTTACCAAATGGTACTTCAGTTTGGTTTGTTCCTCTCAACATAGGATTGAAAAATCAGTTTTTTTACTGCAGAATCCACTTAAATATGAAATTTAGGCATGTTTTAGACGTCAAATGTTTTTTTCGGTAAAACAAGATTTGAACATATATATATATATATATATATATATAT
>JAPMOR010110548.1:11065-39769 GCA_026543865.1 Argiope aurantia
ATAAAATATCGCTTTGTTTACTCAAGATTGCGAATGTGTTAACGAAGACATAATACATAGTGAAATACTTGTTGCATTATTAGGGAGATGCATAAGCATCAAAATCAATAACTATATATAAGCACATATTTATGCAGACTTGCTTTATCCTCAGAATGCAATACTATTCTACTCCATATGCGTAGCCACTTCTGTGAAATCCATATAAAATCTTTTACACCAGGTATGAATGCATTATTGAAATAATACAGTGTATGCAAAATAAATATTTCCATGAGATTATACCATTTTAAGTAGACCTCAAGATAAACAAAAGCTGTAAAAATGATACAAAATGATAAACATAGAATAATATTTACAGTACACGATCCTTATCCTCAAATTTACAAAAAACTCGAATTTTAAGTACAAAACATTAAACCATAATTTATGAAGACATCTGAAGCAGTGTTCGATGAAATCAAACAATCAACTCTGAATTGCCCAGATGGAGTTTAGGTAAATATGCAAATTCTTATTTCTTGCATTTTCTTCCAAATCGAATTTTTACTGAATTTCGATAGAAATTGTCTTGAATATGTTTAAAAATTCGTCACTCGTAATTTTTTTTTAAAAAATTAGTTTTTTTTTTTTTTTTCGGAAATAGAAGTCTTGTGATATTTATTGGTTAAGTACTTTCGTCGATTATATATCATTCGTGACGTCAGTTATACGTCACGCCCCATTCTTGCTTTTGATATCTATTAGCATTATTTAATCCGTGTATTCCCAATTTAACAGAAAACACTATATACAGTTTAGTTCAACAAGCTCAATACAGAAAGGGGTAACCCATATAATTAATTACAGTACAAATTGAAAGAGTTAAGATAAATCTTGTAAAAATATAATATTTGTAATATAAAAATATATAAATAAAATATTTGTAATATAAAAATATATAAATATACTATTTGTAATATATAATATTTGCAATAACAAATAATATTTGTAATATAAATATAATATTTGTAATTTCCGAATCGAATTTACATTATGTAAATTGTTAAAAAAGTTTAATAAATACCAAAGTATGGAAGTGGAAAATAAGCCTTTTGTAAAATGGGCAGCAATTAACAGGAAAAGATTTCTTTCTTTTATATCATTAAAAAGTAGGTTGGCAAAATCTATGATACAAGCCATGTTATTTTAACTGTCTTACTTAAGTTCTGTTTATTATGTACATGAACTTTTTAATGGAGACAGTCCCATAACATCATTGATCTAAATATCCTGTTCATTTATTGTCTACTTTTCGCTTCATTTTGTAACTTTGATATTTTAACTTCTGTAACTTCAATATTAATTCGTCTTATTAATATTGACGAATTAATATCGTCTTATTAACTGCACTGTTATTAAATAAAAATAACCTTCTTTAGCTTTCAACAAAGGATAAAAAAACATGTGATTAAATATTTGATGAAACAAGGTAAACTATTTGATTTTGAGCGCAAGAATGCAATTGTTGGAAATTAGAAGAAAAATAAATGTTTTGAAAAAAATTGTAAAAACTCAGTAAAAATTCGCGCCTCTATTAAATTATTATCATCAAAAAATTTTAAAAAGTAAAATTCATTTTTATGCAGTAATATTTTCGGAAGTTATTTCTGTAAATAACTAAATTCAGTTTGATTTTTAATTAATGAAAATTTGAATTAAAATAAAAAAATCCTTCTAGGTGCACATTCTCACACTGCAAGATATATGTGTATCAATTTTGGTAGCTGTATGTCAAACGGTTGGGTATGTTGAGCATGAACACAAATATATTCATCTTTATTATTATTAAAGATCACAGCAGTTAAAACTAATAGTAATCAATTGCAATCAAGAACTAGATTTTTAATAGGTTATTTTTAATAATGATTAATATGCATACTTATCGAATTTGATATTATAGAAATTATTCACAATCTATTTTCTTTTCATAATATGCTGTCTGTAATTAAACATAAATATATCGGAATTCAAATAGTCGATGCTGAAGTATAATGTCTTAAAAGGCAGCTTTTAATCGTTCGTGATTTAATGATATAAATTTCATTTTGCGACGGCGAAATTTAATTATCAACGTCTTCCGATACAATCGCATTCGTTAAATGATAAGTTACGAGTACAGAATTTGTTAGTTAAATTAATTAAATATATAAGATACAAATAAATAAGCATGATTAAGCAGTTGCGGAAGAATGTAAACTAATAAACATATTAGTTTTCCAAATCGTATCATATAAATTTTCTAACTTAAATAACCTATAGTTGTCTAATATTTTACTCGATATATTGTATCAAGTGGTTCACATAATATTGATCAATATACACATTTTGAAACTAAATACTCCATTATAAATTTATTTCTAAAAGATTGTTCATATTAGCGTTTCATTTTATATGCTTTTATTGAACTTTTATAGTGTTTGTAATGATGGCATATTCTGATCGATTCTCCATTCAGGATATCTCTCCTGAAAATTTGTGTGTATATCGATAAAAATAAAGAAATTTAATATTTCAAAAACTGAATTATGAGTTAATCACTTAATTATATTTAATGGCGATTCAATAAGGGAAACACTATTGGTTATTTAATTTCGGAAAAATTGGTCTCAAATTTCCATTATTACCCTCATAGTAATTGTGGAATATATCAGAGTTTGAGAAATTATAAACATAAAAATATTTCAAAGCTTTTATTTATTACCATATTAAAATAGAAAATGGATTTTTTTTTAAATCTGCAGATAATGCAAAAGCCATAAAGTTAAGATATGCTGAAAACAATATGCAAAGGAAATACAGCCACAACGATAATTAAACGAAGAAATATTTAAATATTCTCTAAAAACAAGAGCTTACTTAAAATGAACAAAAAATTGAAATGAAATACTGTAAGAAGTACGAGCGAAGCCTCATCAATAGGAAAAATGCGACACTTAGCGGCAGAGAAATAAAGCAATTGCAATATCCTTATTTTTATAATTCAGAAAATGTATTTTTCACAAATTTATTTATTTACTAGCCGCCTTTGGCGACCAGCCGGTTCGCCAATCTTAATGTTCGTTAAAATTTTAATAATTAAATATTTTACGCAATTTCTACTTTAATAGCTTCTTCATCAAAATATTTTAAAACTTCAAATTTTGATAACCATATAATTCACTCATAATATTATAAACGCCTTCAGTCATAACGTAATATGTATCTCTCTAATTTCCTGTTAGCTCCCGTAGAATTTATACTTTAAATTAAAGTGGAAAGGATTAATCTGCAATTAATATAATAATATTTTTTACTAAAACAAAGTATTTTTGTGTAATATGATTACTGAAAACAGTCACTGAGTGTTTAAACTTTATTGGCACTAAAGAATATCTTTCTTAATTTATGTAATATTTCAACAATTTGTCAACTAAATTTTCTCAGATTCATCATGACCAGATCGATTAATTAACAATGTTTAAGTTTAAATGCCTCAAACACTAAGAAAATAAAATGAATCGTTTAAAATAATCGGTAGAAAACAGGTTAAAAAGAAACTGCTTAAAAAACGATGTACTTAAAACTATAAGCATAAACAAAAAATATATAATTAACATCAATACAATTTAATTACAAAAGCATGCAACTAACCTAAAAATAATTTAAATCAAATCCGAATCCGTTGATAATGGTTGTCATGACAACAATCAGAACACAATGCGCATGCGTAAATTTTCAACGCCAGTTACGGTAACGCAAATGCGTGAATTTTTCTACGCCAGTTGGGGTAACACTATGCAGATTATAAATTTTTAATTTCCTTTATTCTTTTTTATTTTAATTCAAAAGTACTTCAGAATGAATCTGAAAGATCGATTAATTAACAACGTTTAATTTTAAATGCATCTAACATTAAGAAAATAAACAGAATCGTTTGAAATAATCAGCCGAAAAATCTTAAGCCTAGCCTCATTATTGTTGGAGGAAAAAAACTGAAGCCTTACTCATTTGATAGTGGGGGAAATGAAAATATTTTTTTTGGTTGGAAAGTTGGTTTTTAATTAATAATTAAAATTCTAATTAAAAATTCAAAAAAAAAAATGGAACCCAAGTGCACATTCCCGACCCCCAAGGTATACATGTACCAAATTTGGTAGCTGTAGGTCAAATGACCTGGCCTGTAGAACGCCAATACACACACACACACACACACACACACACACAGCTTTATTTATAACTAACCGCCTTTGGCGACCAGCTGGTTCGCCAGTATTACCGCTCGCTACAATCTTCAATTAAATATTTTAAGTAACTCGTCTCTTAATAGATTCACAAACAAAACATTTTTAATCTTCAAATTTTGATTGTCATACCAAACTTATACTGTCGTTTAGATCGTTTCGTTCAATTTACTGTATATATTTTGCTAATTTGTTGTCATTTCCGGTAAAACTTCAACTTTAATTTAAAGTGGAAATGATGAAATTGCAATTAATATAAAGATATTTTTTAATAAAACCAAGCGTTTTATTTTATTTATCATCTTCATTGTTATTTATTTATTATTATTGAATATGAGTATTGCAAACAGAATCACTCGGTATTTAAGTCTTATGTAAACTACAAAATATTTTTGATAATTTATGTAATATCTCAAAGAATAATTCAACATAAATTTCTCAGATTCAGCATAAAAATCGGTTTTTAGTTCTGATTTCAAAAGGATTGAAATGAATTCAATAATAATATTTTGTTCCGGCCTATAAATATATTTCAAAAATTATGAAGTCTAAATTTAATGCAGTAAGGTATCATATTCTGAGAAATATTCTGGACACACCAAATTTTAAATAAATGAATGAATGTTTCTATTTTCCACGATCAACTAAGATTTATTTAGAAAGTTTTGAATGTTAAAAATTTAGAAAAACTGAACAAATTTCATAATCTTAGGCCAATTAATCTTGAGAAACTTGCGGGCTGATTGGCGTATTTTCTTTGAAACGATGGAAAATTTAAAATTATCCGTTTTTTATTGAATAATGATATTCAAATTTTCATAAATCAATCAGTTTAAGTGATTGATTTAGTTGGTTGGAAATTAACTCTTTTTATTTAAAATATTAGTGTTTCAAGAACATTTTGTTAATCGTGATTTCCACAGCAGAAGCTTTATGTAAAATCAAAAATTCGTTATTTATTAGAGCATTTATTGAATCAAGTTACATAAAATATAATCATTTTCCATTTAGACCATTTTAGCAGATCTGTGTCTTACTAAAGGTTTACAAATTAGCTGTGTGACCCTGATTTGAATGGATATCCTGTTCATATTAAACAAAACTTGCCTTAAAATAAAGCTGATTTATTGGATTAACTATACAGAGAGTGTAAAAGAACATAAAATAATTTTTCTAGAATTTATTTTTTTTAAAAAAAATCATATTTTATATTTGTTTCATTTCCTACAGACACGTGCCGAAAATTATATTTTTACTGATTTCATTTCCAAAAAGATTTAATTTATTTTTAATTGGAGCTTTAATCAATGTGATGGCAACACTTTGAAAAAATCTAATTTTTCCCCATGAATGTGAAACGTGCTCGTGCAGCTTAAATTTTATTTTTATTTTGTACGAAAAAAATTGTTGGAAAAATATAGTTAAAATATTTATTTAAAAATTCATTAAAAATATAAATTTAATTTTAAGGTTAAAAAACTGGTATTATTTAAAAGATAAATTTTTGATCTTTAACTTCATGTAAAAATCTTTTTTGTGCGGTAGTATTTTTGGAAGTTATAGCAGGAACACGCCAAAATTTCGCTTCATTTTTAAATAAATAAAATTCTAATTAAAAATTCGAAAAAATACCCCCCCCCCCACGTGCACATTCCCGGCCTTCTGCGTATACACGTGCTAAATTTGGTAGCTGTAGGTTGAATGGTCTGGCCTGTAGAGCATCAACGCTCGCACACACACGCACACACACGCATGGAGCTTTATTATAAGTATAGATATAGATATAGATTAACTAGGTTTAACGGTATTTTTAAATCGGTCTTCTTGCAGTTCTATGCTAATGTACATCTGCCAAATCGGATATCTGTAACTGTGATTTTTTTTTATAACCATTACTCATTTTTCATAATAATTCGCACATTTTGTGCTTTCCTACATAATATTTTGATAAATGCGTACCTTGTACTGCTTGTTAGGCTATAAAAATTTTCAACATGAATATTTATTGACTGAAAGTTTTTTTATTTGATGGGTTTTTATTCTGATAAATTTTTTTATAAAAATTAAACGTTCCAGCGGTGCCCAATAAAATTAATCATATATGTTAGTCAATATGAGATAAAAATAATGTATATAGTAAAAGAGTCTAAAATTTTTATTTGACATCCTTTGATTAAAAATATAAATATCAGAATATGTTCATGGAAAATGATTTATTTAAACATTAATGGCCGTCACTGAACTAGATGAAATTACTAACATGCTTCAAAACTGATCACTCGCCGAGTCCGAATATCTCGCATTTAAATCACGATTAGTTTCGTCGTGTAATGTTGAATCCAGTCACAGCTACTGGCAACAGGAACTGTTTACTTTGTATGATAAATGCCCGTAAAGGCGCAGTCATTTCTGTGTGGAAATCCTGAGAGAATCTTAAACACGCCCTAACCTATCACTGACGCTTATAATCGATAGCTGGAATATCAACTATAAATCTTCAGCGGATGTATAACTATGTGTCTTTGAATAAAGATTTGCCTTCGGGGAATAAGTTCTTGGAATGCAAAATTGAATACTTTAGTTAATTTATTTCGAAGTTTCAATGTTAGGTATGCATTTATTTAGAGAGCTGACATTATGGCCCTGAAGGATGTTTTGAAAATAAAGTGGATATTTTGATTAACATTTTGTCAATGTTAATTTTATCGTGCATTGCTAAGAAAAATAAATACACAAATATAATTCTTCAGCTTAGAATAACATACTAGGAATGAATTTCAATAAATCTATTGAGTAAGACACCTGAAATAATTCCCAAAGGCAATTTTGTGAATGAAGTTAACAGGAATTTTAACCTTTTCGATGCGTCGTAAACTGGCACACCATGGTGCTCTTTGTGTTACCACGATAGCCTTGCTTTTAATCGCTGGGATGGAAGTTGGATATAGATCAATAATTTAAATATTATGAATATATATAAAAATTTATTTATCTAAATTAGCACGTTTTATGTTTTCCCAAATGAGCAGTAGAGATGAGCAGTCAATCATTTCAGAGAATTAATTTCGTTCTCCTCTAAATCGTTTGGAAGAAAGAAAGACAAATATCCTATTGATGAAGTTTGCTTAGTAATTGTTACACATCTACGATTTCAAAGGAAACATACATAACAAATTTCATTATTATAGTTGCTTCTTTGTCTTTTTCTTTCTTTTCTGCTTTAGAGAAACAAAATATTTAAAAATTAATCCATATATCATCATCGATTATTTTCACGACTACAATTCGTTCCTGTTTCTTTAACTCTGTACAGAAAAAAATATTATAGTATGTGTGTTGTGATTTTCTAAGGAACTGCCCGGTTTTAAATACACTATTTTTAATTTCCACAAACACAGCTACATTACAAAATTTACAAACACTTATTATTACCGACATACATAGAAAATTAGGTTAAAGAAAACAGTTATTAAAGAAAACAGCTGAAAACATTCAGCGTTAGCGCAAGGGGAAAAAGTCGACCTCAGGGTGCAGGTCTGCCGTTCAACTGCTTGTCTTCTGTAAAACGCCATAAGGAGGCGCTCTCAGCTCAAGGGGAAAAAACAGGTGCTACAATATTATATTATTTATATTAAATATTATAAATTATTTATTGAGTTTGTAAAGGAAAGGAAATATTTAATACTATTTTTTTGCCATTGAAAAAAGTTTTAATACGTGTTAAACACGAGGGAACAGTCTCCTCGAAATTTTCTGGCGTGCTCTGCAATTAAGATCTTATCTACCACCCCACCCTTCATAGAATTATAGAACCTGGATAAGGATTTAAATACTTTGCATGATATTAGTGAACAATAGTTACGAAACATAGATCTCCAGCATGAATCTAACATTTTTACTGAATCTCGTGCAAATATGCCTTTTTTTCAGTTTTTTGTCCCCTTTTTTTTTACGAATTGAATAAAATCAAAATTTGGCACAAAACTGCAGTTGTAGCCATAACATAACACATTGCATTTTGTTGATTTAAATAATTCCGTTTATGAGTTATTGTGTTTACATGCTAACGTACAGTTCGACATTGTATACTTAAATAACAGATTGATAAAAGATCAACCCTTTCTCAGATTTAGTTCAAAATTCGATAAGAATCTGTATTTTAGATGCTAAACCTGTGTACCAAATTTTTATCTGCCTAGGTCTTTGTGGTTTGGAGTTATTGAGTTCACTTGTAATCGAACAGCCGGACAAACATATAGATATATTATGGTCGTCCATATTTGGTATATTAATCCATATACCAAATTACATCTGTCTATTCAAAGCATTTTTGAGTAATTATGTTCACAGATAGACAGATAAAATGGCAAAAAGATGTTTTTAGAATTCTGGAAGGTTCGAAATCTGGATTTGACAAAATCTCGGGTTTGAACATTTTGGCAATTACAATACTTAATCTACATCTTGTAAATGAGAAGGAAAAAAATTGTCTCTTCGCCATAAAGCGATTTTGTCTTTCAAGCTTCTTATTTTTACTAACATTGTCCTCAATATGTCATTATGTTTTAATTATCGGAATTTATATAGGATAAAATATTGCAATTATCATAAAAAAAGGATTTGGATATTTATTATATTTTATTTACACCAATAAATCAGTTATTTGTAAATAAATAAATAAAGAAGTAAATCAGTATTCGCGATGCTTTAATAATGCTTTTTTGACAACATAAAATTAACGATAAGCTTTTCTATTCAGCTTTATTTTATTTTTCATTCTTCTGACGACAAAGATTTACATTAATCGAGTTTTCATTTAATAAGACTTTCATGCCATAGTTTTTTTTCTTCGAATGCGTCTTTAACTATTGCATCTTAAAATGAATAATATACTAACGGGGCACAAGAACAATTTTAAAGATACATTTTCGAAAGAAATGTACCAGAGCTAACCGAGAGTTCTTAATTTTAGATCATAAATTAGAGAAGACAGAAGTGAAACGATTACAAACTTTAAAAGGTTTGAAATAACTGTTTGAATTGAATGAACCATAGCTTGGATATCTGATAAAAAATATGATAGCCAAAGGCGGCTGGTACAAAATAAAAGCCTAGGTGGCCGTTTCGTCTAAATTTATACCACCGTGTCCTGTTTTCTTGCTCTCTTAACGGCTCTTCTCTTCGAGGCGACATTGTTTACGTCAGAAATTACAATACTCCTGTGCTTATTTACCTCTTATATTTCTTACTTAACCGTCTGATTCAGCGTTCCTCAAGGATCGCTTATTTCTCCCCATCTGCCTATAATATAAATCTACGAAGCAGAAAACGTTAATGGCCCGTTGTTTGATAGGCCAAGAACAGCATTCTTCGGCCAAAATGAAGCTCCCGGTGAATACCCCGGGGTGTAATAGATCAAGAAATCAATAAGCCAATCTCCGATTAGGAGCTTTAATAACGCCACCCATATTTTTATTTACCCTCTAAAAAGTTATGCAGACTGCCCATCATATAGAGCTCCCTGGTGGTGTCTTATATCAAAATGCTTCATTGGAAACTAATTGGGCTGGGATGAGTTATGACTTGGAGTTAAGCTAAGATAATTGTATGAGAGGGTCTATTTTTGTTGATCATGGGTCATATTTTTAGAAAAGTAAATATGGTCAGAAAATTGGAATCTAGGAGAAAAGTTTCGGTGCTGATAAGACAATGGATTTATAACCTGAAAAATAAGGCAAAATGTGTCTTTCTGCCTTATTATATTAATTTTGTTTTACAGTAAATATTTTAGTCCTTGTTCCTTGCTGCTATTTCTCATTTATCGTATATATTTTTCAAAATAATGAGTCTCATTTCGGGGTGGGGTTTAAATAGCATACAATTTTTAGTTGAACAATTAAAGTTATTTGTGATTTAGTTTAGTTATATAAACATCCAATATTTAAGCAGCATAAGAGATATTTTGAAATGGTCCTTACAATTAAATATTGTTCTAATTAAAGGGTTGAACCCTAAAACGATACCTCCCTCAATTTTACTCTCCACTCAAGCAGAAGAGGTCCAGCTTCTACTTCAGTTTGCACGTGCTCCGGTTCCATATATATGGTTGGTTAGCAGTGAAATCAGGTTTCGAACTTAGAATCCAACGATAATGTAGCTGAAACATTAATGTTTTATCACAACGACCTCTAGGGTAATTTAAGATACAGAGTCATATTCAAATTTGTCATATTGTGAAGACAAAGCTTGCATCTTACTGGTTCTACACCAAATCAAATTGGGGGGAGTATCTGTCTTATAATAAAAAAGTATTTCTCAATTCACATACTCAAAGGAGTGTTAATGTAGGCTTTCTTACCTCTTGAATATCTAATCATAAGCCAAGATGTTAAGACCATTTAGGGTGTTAAAAATAATCATAATAAACTATTTGCATTATGTTTCGTTCTCAATCAAGTTTTATTTACCTCTGGTAAAATTAAAAAAAAACTATTAAATATTATTTGTCCATACCAAACATGTATACTTATTAATGATGACTCCCAAATGAAATAGCTTTACTCTATAAGAAATATATGTTTGTCATGCATGTGTAGATGTCCTGATTCGAAGGCTCTTGTGAAACAGTTTTTCTTCTGCTTGATTAATACCATATATTATTATTATTATTATTATTAATGAATTTTACCTTAAAATTTGTATTTTCTTTCATAGTAAGTAAATACAACATCGAGAAAAATAAACTATAAAATATAAACTCTGTTGTCAATTGTATCAATACGCGCTATCTATTAGTAATTTTTACAATGACGACGCGAAATAAAATAAGCTTTACTCTAAAAAAATTTACCTTTGTCATGCATGTACAGATGATCTATTTCGAAGGCACCTGTGAACTAATTTCTTTTCTGTTTGATCAATGTCACTGTAGAAGGAATAGATATAGAGTGCCGTATTTATGATTTTTATTTGCTATCATAGTAAAAAAATTTAACACTGAGAAAAATAAACTATAAAAAATTTAACTCTGCTTTGAATTAACAACTACCACAATAATATCATATCAATATTTTATAATTGAAAAAGTGGTGATAAATTTATAAAAATGGCAAAACAAAGATAAAGTCTGTTTTGACCATTTTAAATTTTCTTTTTCTCGATTTTTAATCTACATGAAATTTCCATCGAATGTACTTGTGTTTTTTAGAACGCTGCTTCAATAATTCCACGGATAAGAAAATTCGGTTAATAAGTAGGATCTTTTTGAAAAATTATCTGTCTTTTATACTAGTTAATTCAAATGACATTTTCAAAAATACTTGTCAGGAGGTTTCATTTTTTAAACTGATATATTAATAACAAAATCTGTTATGAGGATGAAAACCATAATGATTTGAACAATTTGACAGCTTAGAGATAAACCATAAATGGGTATTAACATGACAGACTAAATTGAAAATAAAATCTGTTTGACACATAAGTTTGATCGGTTAAGCCCGACTATTTTAAGAATTTTTTTTTATTGAAAAGCAATTTATTCATGACAGAACTTTTTTTTTAATTTTCAGATTATAGTCATGACACTCAAATATTTATTCTTTAAATTAAAACTGCTGAAAGCTGAAAAAAAGAATATTTTTAAAATAAGGACACCATTTATTTTTGAAAAGCAAAATAAAATTAATCTCCTGCAAAGATTTGTCTTTTAAAAATATTTTAGAAATGCAGTTAATAATATAGAAGCATAATGAATGTTTCTTCTGTTTGTTTAATTGAGCTTAACATTTAATAACTACTGGGTTCTCATGATGAATTTTCTATCGACTTGGTGCAAAATAATTTTAAAGAAATTTTTAAGTGTTTCTGAAGACTTATATTTAAGAAAAAAAATAATGTATACCAAATAAGAAGGTATGGTTATTTTACACATAATCGAATATTCAAGTATTAAACGAAAAGAAGTAAAATTGAACTGCATATAAATATAACTCTCTAGTAAGTTATATTTTAATAATACTGAAGTTAAAATAATTATTAAACTAACGTGATTTTGAAATTTTGCTTTAATTTCACAGTAAAATATGTTTGGATTTGTAATTTTGAAATGCATTTATTATATTAAACCTGTAAGTAAAATTTATTTGTATAATTTTTATTGCTACATATTACTAAATCCGAGGGTTGATCCAAAAAAAAAAGTTTACAAGCAGCAGCATTTGGGAAGTAGAAATTGTGGATGGAATATTGTTACCCAGAGTGGAGACAGATGGCCCTAGTTGTCTTAGACCGGTCGTTCGAACAGACAGTGTTAGTACCGAGACTTGAAACAGTGACAATAATGGCAGGACTTTTAAAGAAGTGGTCTCGCACTGAGGTGCGAGCCGTGATTTGATTTCTATGGGCCAAGAATGTGTCCCCATCGGACATTCACAGACAAATCGCTAAAGTGTGCGGGGGCGAAGCAATGAGTAGACGACAGGTGGTAAAATGGTGTAATTCTTTTGAATCGGGCAGAGAGATTGCTGGAAACGTTTAGGTGGAAGGTCTGCCCCCCCCCCCTTACAGCCCCTATTTGGCTCCCAGTGAATATTTCCTTTTCTCGGCGTTGAAGAAACACTTATCCGAATCAAGTTTTATATCATACGGCGATGTTGAAAAATGCACCGAGAACTGGCTCAATAGCCAGAGACTGTTTATTACCAAGACGGGTTAAACAAATTGGTCCAGTGGAGTGATAAATGCCTTAACAAGTTTGGTGATTATGTAGAGAAGTGACCGTCACATATGTCTCTTAATTATCATTTGTATCCTGTATGTATTGTTAATAAAGCATTTCTCCTTTGCCTTGTAAATTTCTATTGGATCACCCTTCGTATAAAATGAATTTTTATAAATGTTTCTTATGGCAATATATTGAAGTGTCAATTGAATTGTTTGTCTAAACACATAAATTACTATTTTAGAACAAGAAATATGCCATCCTTTATAGCCTATTCATCAATTTGTTTTCTTAAATTAAATTTGTTAAATGTAGTGAAAGATTTTGATTAGATTATTTTATAAAATTATTTATTGCATTGATTTCAGATATTCAAATAACACAAATACGGCCGACTTAAAATATATTAATATTTAAATAATCATCTACGCAATTAATAAATTTTAATTTCAGGCATTATACTATATATGGTCATTGCTTTGTCTCTCCACTGACTCTAAGACATTACAATTTAAGCCGAATAGTGGCGCTGCTGTAACTATTGACGATCTGCTTATTGTATGAGCATATTCTTATTTTTTAAATGAATTTAGGCATTCTTTTGATAGAGAAATTGAGAAAAACAGAGAAATTATATATACAATAACTTATTTATTTTTGTACAAGAGGATTGATTAAAGCAGTAATTGATAATTGCTCTATTGACGAAGCTTTAAAATATTCCATTTTCTGAACATATGAATGATAATAATTTTGTCCTGAGTTGTAATGAATTTACACATTCAATTTATAACCAGATTCTTTATCTAGTAGGCAACTAAGAAAAGAATATTTTTAGGAATTGATAAAAATGATACTTGCGCCTTTTTGAAATGAAAATAGAAAAACTAAATTTCTTTTCATTTATGAGTGCATATTTAGAATAAATATTTGTTTACTGCTAATACTATTTGTTATAATTTCTTCGTGGAATTCTCATAAACCTCTTAGGGAGATAATCCCCTTTTTATTGAATCACAGAATGGATAATAGATAGGTTTTTTAATTAATGACAGTAATAGGTAACTTTACTGACACCTAAACTCTGGATGTCTTATGATCCAACGATATGAAAATTGACGGAGACATTTATCTCTAGTCTTTAAGTTGAAAGCTTTTGCTTAATTGAATATGTTCGATTTAGCTTGACCGTATTTTATAAGATGATATGTAGCAATATTAAAACCTCTGAATAACTTCGCAGTTTTATTTCTGTATAATAATTTATCAATATTAAATAAAAATGCAGCAAATAATAAAATATTACACTACATCTTAATTTCACTTATTATAGTAGACATTTATTATAAATCCTAAAGAACGCCCTTTTTGACTCGGTTAATTATGTGTTTCTTTCAATAAATTGGTACAAATAAATAGGAATAGACAAGAAGTAATAACGCTTAATAATTTTACCATTCAATGACTTTTTAATTATATGCAATAATTACCACTACAATTTCCTTTTTGTAATTTAAAACTTTATAATAAAAAGAATGAAAGAATGGATCACATTTGAAAAGTCATTCTGAATTAAATTACAACGTATAAAAAATGTGAAACAAAAAGAAAAAAGAAAGATTTAATCAAAAATGAAGAGTAAAATGAATTATAATGAATACTTTATTGTTATTAGAATTGTGCTTATTGTTCCTGGATGAAAAAAATATGTATTGATGATGAACGTTTATATTTAATTTGAAATATTAATTATTTAATCATTGCGATCAAAATAGAAGTTTCTTTGATTGCGTCTTAAACTTTTTACTGGCTCAAATTAACCGTCTGTTATTCCGATAGAAGTATGAATTTTTAGTTATTAAAATTAAATATATTAAATTCTGTCGGTTACCTTTCCTTATAGTGTAACAATGTATAATCGAAATGAAATGTATTTCAGAGAAATATTTTTGGTTTTAGTTTTAGCAGATGAATTCAATGAATTCATTAAAAATTGCTCATATTTCGAAGCAAAATTAATAAATATGCTATATTTAGAATCGTGAAATGTTTTGATCGTAGTTGAAAACCCTCATCGATGTTTTAAAGAATAAGGTAGATTTAATTCATTTTTCTGTATTAGAAAACGATTTCGGTTATTTTTAATCATTATTTTAAATTCTATTGAAATTTTGTCACAGTATATTTTTGATTTTACTAAAATTATACCGGAAGCCTCTCATCCTCTTATCGAGGTGCCCTCCCGTGACATCACTAAATAGAACGTGGAAAAATTCCAGGACACATTTCGAAATAACTAAGGCAAAAACTATAAATATAGAAACAAAACGTGAATGTCGAAGTGATATTCGTATCGTGTATTTATAAGCATAAGAATAGTTTTTGATTTTTTTTAATCAATTGAACAGCTTTAAATTTTACAAATTAGTACAATGCATCTAATGCACATAACTTTTACATAAAGTCATAACTTTCACATAAAGCAAATATTCAGGAGACTTAAAACTGATTATTGCATGACATGAACGGTCCTCAAAATTTTTCATTGTCACTGTCAGGCAACTTTTAGCGCCATATATAGGATTCTTGGAGATAAAAGGAGGATTTTTGAAATTTAGATGTCATGGTAATAATGAGAAGTATTGAATAAGCGCCACCTTGTCTATTTATTATTATTATTTGTGATAAACAAAGAATACGGCATAATCACCAAACCTCATTTCGTTAAAGAGATACATTGCTAGATATGATAAATTAACCGCTATCATAAGTTGATATTTGGCGAATAGAAAACTCACCAATAGTAGAAAATTGTTCAACATGATTGGTGAAAAATCTGCACCCTATTCTTTAGTTTTAGTTTATTTTGCATAGTTCTGTAATGTATTGGCACCTTAAAAATTATAGCATAAAGCGACACATTCTATGATACAGTTGCTTTTCTTTTAATATTAAAAATGGTAACATAAATTTATTAATAAATATATAATAATTTTTATATTTGCTAAAAATATTATGATGATATTTATTATTATCCGAATTTAATAATGATTTCATTTTTTTCTTTCAGGTCGATTTCTCAACAGATGGCGAATATTTAAGACTGTGCATTTGAAATTCTAATCAATTAAGTAGAGAAACATTACACTGAGCTGAATGAACTTCATATTCTAGAAATTTAGAAGAGTGAGTATTTCTTAACGCAGTTCAAAAACTTTTTAACGAAATATTTCAACCATTTCCATAACATTTTGAGCTCCAAATGTTATATTCATTGCACATGGAATGCATTTGGTATTTAACCTTCCGTTAGTCGTATGCACTTTATAGGTGCGTTTCTATTACATTTTCTTGTCCTCTGCCATCAATAGATGCTTCATGTTATCTTCCTAATTACTACTTACTCAGATGTAAGTGTTCTTGATTATGGATATTGTTATAATTAGTTCCTACGCAAGATTCTCAAAGTTTTTTTACAAATTTACTTTCATTTTCTATTTTTTCTCTTTGTTGAATTAGTTTTGAAATTGCACATAACTTTTAAAATAAATTTTATTAATTAAGTAGGTTGTTAAATGGTTGATATGTCCTCAGAATCTTAAACAGGTAAACGTTAAATATTTAAACTATAATAAATGTCACACTGCTTTGAAAAAAAATATTACCGGGAAACACTTCATAATTGCAAAGTGGCCGTGCATTGTCATCCATAAAAACGAAGTCTGATTCAATGGCTCCTCGGAACAGACGCACATGGGGAAGGATCACCTCCTGACAATAGCGATCTCCAGTTACAGAATCTCTGTCGAAAACGTGGAGCTCAGTCTGCCCGTTCATCATAATGCCTCCCCAGACGACAACTCCAGGACCACCGAAACGGTCTTTTTCCGTGATGTTACTGGGATGAAACCGTGTCCCGACCTCTCTCCAAATCAACTGGCGTTGGGAATAGCTTGTAACATCACGGAAGCAACTATGCTTTCGTCATTCTTGCAGAACAAAATGCTGTATCTTATTTCTGAATTTCATGTCTCTCAGATGATTTTTCGTGAAGTTATAGCAAAAAACATACCTGTTGCTTAAGTTTTGAACACCAGTGTATGTAGGAAAGAAATAGCTCAATTAACGGAAGGTTAAAAAGAAAGCTTTCATAAGAAAAAAAATATCAGAACAAAGTTTAATATTTAAATTATTGCATCTGTTTCATTTTGTACTGGGCAATAAAAATGTTGTGATAGTTGTGTTATCGTAATGGGAGACATCTCAAGTCTTTGTAGTGATTTTACTTCTTTTTGGATTGGTGGGCTAAAGTTTTTCACATTGATATTGGATATAAAAGAAAATAATCAGGTTTATCAATAAAATGTATTTAAAGTTTCACCAGTGCATTAAAAGGAGTAAATTTTTATTATCAAAATTTCTATTTGAAAATACAGAACATAAAAGCACGAGGTACTGAAAGGATGTTCAGAAATTGTCTTACCTGTGATAATGATTGTGAATTAACGATCTTTAGTATCGTTTTCATTGCTATATTTTTGATGAAAAAATTGTTTATAGTCCAAAAATAAAGCAGCTTTCCTTAATACAGATTTATTAATAAATAATTTTAAAACTTGCAATTTTGACATACTTTTTAATTCATTATTATAAATATTACTGAGAGTAGAAAACAATTTTTTTCAAATTAACTATCAGATGGCGCCACTTATACGAAAAGTAAATTCAAGTAAAACTAATTTATTAACTATCTTCAAGCATTTGAATCCTGTATTATCAATTATTATTTTGTATTATTAATTGTATTACAGGTACAACCCTACACAAATTTTTGGAATATTAATCATTTAGAAGTGGTTCAAAAACTATAATAAAATTCCATTCTTACAAATATGAAATTTACAATAGTAATTTGGATGACAAAAACAGTGTAAAAATCAAATATTTCCATCATGATACGTAATGGTTAAGAGCAGTTCGCAGATAAAGGTGTAAGTATATTACATTGTAAAATCAAAGGTTCCAGAAATCTATAAGGCTAAGATATAAAATTTCTTTGTCAGCACACAACAGTATGTTTTAGCAAAGATTATGAGTTTTTTAAGCATGGCTGAAACGGCTTATATGATTTTGCAATGTTCACGTTATATACTGATCATTATAATGCCTTAACCCTTTATCTACTGCATTATGAACTACTGAAAATTTCTTCGTAAACATATTTTTTTAGCTGCCATATTGATAATTAAAGAATATTCAAGAAAGAAGTAACCGTTCCAGTGCAAAATTTAAATTGTTAGAACTAATTAATTAAAGTGGTACTTAAAAGTACCGTCAGTACACTATGTATAAATTTCCTCATAATAGAAAAAAATTACGGATGATATTTCTAATGAAATTTAACCTCTTAAAAACGCTAAAAGACTCTCATAAGAAAACAAAGAAATTATCGAATTGACATAATCTTATTTTATACATAATAAAGGTAGAAATTCATATTTGATGATAATCATAAAAGCATTTTTTTCTTCATTTACGCACAAAAATATATTACAAGTTGAGCATTTTGAATGTGGTTCTGATTGAATATTTTTGAGTGCACAGAATTCACAACGTCCTCGATTCGACACGAAGGTTGGCCAATGGTATCCTCTATTTTTGAAATGAACATCATTAGAAACAGACAAATTTCCTTTTCTTCTCTTTTTTGCACAAAAAGTTTGTTCATCTCCATTAGATTTAGATCTCCCTTTTCGTTTTGGTGGTTTTGATTTTGTTAGTAATCCTTTGGTAATGCAGCGCTTATATTCGAGGGACGACATTTTCTCACGCCGCACTTCCACATATGCAATATATGAATTTACATATGCCATTTCTAGCATAGCAAAAAAAACTCCAATTTTTTGATTTCCTGTCCCTATTATAAATAGCATGTCGGCTTTATCAATTCCCACCCCCATGTGCCCATTGTAGTCATTACAACAATGGGTACAGTAACGACAATTTTGGTACCATATTTGAGTCTCCTTTGGACTTTGCAAGTAAAATCTAACTTATTTTTTTATTCTGAATGCAAAAGCAAATTCACATTCAATACTAACATTTTCAACTGCCCTTGACAGTGTTAGTAATAAATAAATAAATAAATAATTTAAAAAATCTATAATTGAAATCTATAAAAAATACTAAAACATATTGCTACACTACACTTTCATAATTACATTATAACATACAGAAATACTATAGATAATTACATGGACAAAATGAAAACAAATTTTTCTTCAACACTACGTATACTGGCTGTACTTATAAGTACCACCGAATAATTTGGCCGTTAATCGCATTACATAATCTGTTATCTTATAATGATTGGGCAAATAATATTCTAAGACAATACAGAATGAATAAAAAAAATACTACTCTTAAATTTGGTTTGATTTTATACATTTATAGCAAAGAAAAAATAAGAGTGGCAATCCGTACAAAATGGCAGCAAAAGAACACAATGTCAGTTCGAAAATAGCTTTCTTCCTCGCAAAATTCCTCAGCCTAGAACAACTACTGCCATCTATCATGAAAAAGTAGAGTTAAAAGACTGTTTCTAAAACGTAACATCAGAATATAAATAATGATTGTTGTGCTATAAAGTTTTAAAGTGATTGGTACTTATAAGTACCGTCAGTAGATAAAGGGTAAATTAAAAAAAAATTTCCCTGTTTTTATTCCTGAACTAACATTCGAATATTGAATCGTAATCTGATTATTAACACTAGGTTTACCAAAGGGTAATTATCACCCCTCTGAGAAAATTTCTCGTTAATTTTCTTCAAGAAAATTATTGCCGTATTTTAAGAGAATATTTGAATTATTTTTTACTTACATTTATAAGACATATAATTGCAAATCTTATTATTATTTTTTTTTATTTCGGAGGAATGTATATAGTATATCTACTTTTATCGAAGGGGCTAATTTGACCATTCGAATAAGTACATACATTTATATGTAAATAGGTAAAGGCTTGATAGAGGTGCACATATATAAAGTTATAAATAAAGAAATAAGTATGTTTGTAAAATGTGTATATATAAGAAGCAAGAAGCCGAAGATGAAAGGCATTCAAATAGAAGCTATTATAGGTTTGTTAGTAAGAAGACGTGTAAGTCAATGTTTTGGTAGAAGATGATAGTAAACGAATAGATGGTCTTGAAGACCTAGATTAGAAAATAATCCCTATTTTTAGTAAATAAACACAGAATAGCCGTCTTTTCATCTCACCACACCTAGACAAATATATTAAAAATCTAATTTTCTTCTTTAACTTCATATTGGATAGATCAATTTATATTTTTTCTAATTAAATGCCGAAAGGGGTCAAAATGACTCCTTTGGTAAAAATAGATATATGCCAGCTGATGGTAAATCTTGTGTTAAGACATTGTGAATGTCATTGTCCCTCTCAACAAATCCTTGTTACACCAATGAGAGAACGACATAAGATAAAATGCACCAAGACGATATCTACAGGGAATATTCTAGTATAAAATATTACGGTTGCGAAATCAAGACAATATAACCAACCACCAATAGTCCCTCATATTATAAATAATTATCGGAATTGGGATTGGATATTAGAAAGACTCGAATGTAGTCATCTCCTTTCAACTCATAAACGTAATACTATTGAGAGAACTCTGGACATCATCAAACTTAATATGCATCAGACTTATATGCGCAGTCTATATCTGTGTTTTAAACATTTCGTTCCGAAAGTTAAGGCCATATCACCAGGCACCAATTGCTTTTCAAGATATAAGTAATTATCAGACTCTGATAACTTGAACAATTCGAGACACGGTATCACTTCTCTACACATTCTTGTTACACCAGAGAAAGGATGTTCGGTGACATTAAATTTAATATGTCTAAAGTTCACATATTCATAGAATTTTCGATTTTAAAACCTTGCTTGATGCTACGGCCATATCACCAGACATCAATTATCTCTTATAATAATATAAACATATATTGATAATGCAATGGATACCTTACATTAGTTTCCGATGAACAAGAGTGTTTCGAAGTCAAATTACAAAGAATATCTGTTTCGCAGTGATTTATCTTTTTGTAGATCAATTCGGAGGGAATCATATATATATATTTGAGATAATGTGATGTGGAAATAGAAAGGCTGCTGAACACTCAGCTCAACAACTTAACTATTTATCCAATGCAATTCAGAGCTATGAGAATGCCTTTACGATTTTATCATTTATATGTATATAAGAATTATTAAAAATGCTCATAATGTGCGCTTTTAATTCCCTTGTTTTCTTCTCTAAAAATTGGAATTTCATAATTGCTTTTTCAGATATTTCTTAACGACCAGAATATCGAAATTTTATATATTTGCATGCCCTCAGCGTCAATTACTAATTATTTTCAGTATTTTTTAACAATTAGTGTAAGAACTTTATTAGATTTTTACACGTCACTTCGTTTGTCACTTCACTAATTTCACTGAACCATTAAACCATCATTCGCTTATTTTTGCCAATGTTAAAAAGGAGATAAAAAATTACTTTATATATGAAATTCAAAATAGGATTTATACTCCACCTTTATTTCGCAGTTCATACACATTTTAATTTGTATGCGCAGTGATTTATAATACATTGATTCAATTAAATTTCACATAATCTCATAATCACATAATCGTATAAAAAAGACGATAAAAATTTAAATAAAAAAATTCGTTTTAATAGCTGAAAACAGTTAATAAAACCAATGACCAGGATAAACGAGCTTGTCACTATAAAAGGCTGAGCTTTCATGTAAGGATAGCTATGTTATTTATTTATCATATGATAAATATATCTGTATATTCTTATTAATATCTAAATATTCAATATCTTAGGCAATGTTATAATGTTTATTCCCATTTCTTTATAAGATTTTTAAAGGACTTCAGTTTTAAATTTATGCAACGTATTTCGACAAAATCATGTAAACATGCCTTAATTGCATTATGGATCACATGTAAGAAAAATGATAGGAACTATAGGACATGTAATATAGTTTCTGAAAACATCAATTAAAATCATTTACATATAATAATTTTTGTGAAGACTAATTTGTTGTCTTTCTGAAATACTTCTATGGTTGCGAAATATTTACCCCTCCCTCCCAAAGTAGTATTAGGAAATGGCAAAAAAGGTTATAAAATAATGACAAAACTATTCAAATTTGGGAAAAAAATTCAATTTAAAAAAAATCAGTAGAAAATAATTGAATATTTATTCATGTAAAAACTGGATTTTACTCACAATTGCTCATTGCATTTTAAAATTAAAATCGTAAATCATTTATTTAATGAATTCTAATTTTGAAAGCACTTATTAGAAAAATCATAAGTATGTTGAGAAAGAACATAAATAGTTAACTTTTTCAAGGCTAAGAAAACGACAATGAAAACCAAAGTTATATGAAAAAGTTAATTAATTGGTTTTAAAAACCAAATGCAAAATTCTATGAAGATAATCGAAACAAAAATTAAACATTAAAATTATCTAAAATTGTTAAAAAAATTTTTTCTTACATAAAAAGAAATTATTAACTGTTTGAAATAAACTGCTTTAATTTTTACTATTCCATTTACATAAAAAATGAAAGTGGAATCTTTTAACGAATATTATTCTCATTATTCCTCTCAGAAGCATAATACAAAAAAAAAGTGTCATTTTAAATATGAGAAGTTAAAGGATATTTTTTTAGATTATAATATTAAATTAATTATTAAACACATCAATAGATTAAAAAAAAGTTAAATGTTAGCAGGTATTTGAAACAAAAAGATCTTGTTATAAAGGTAGAACATAATTCTTTGCTCGAATTATTCAGCAATTAATAAGTGTGAGATAAAATAAATAAAAAATATAACGCAATAGCATCTTGTGTTTGATGGCATTGAAAAATTTTTAACATATAGTTTCGTTCGTGTTGTTTCATTAAATATGCTTGTAGGCAAACTTTTTGGCAGTCCTCTTAGTCTGCTTAATAAATTGTACTCAGTTATTTAAATAGAAAATTACTATTTTGTTTAAAATTGTTTTAAAATTTAATTGTTGAAATTTTAAAAAAAATCTATTTTTCTTGGTGTTAATTTTTCAAATACTTTTATTTAAAATGTCAACAAACTATTTAGAAAATCTCATTTTCGAAAAGAAAAACATTTGTGTAAGAAAGTAACTAGAAATAAAATTTCTATTTTGCAAATTAAAAAGTTATAAAACTGATATGTTTGTATACATCAAATCAACATCTAATATGTAGTTTACAAACAATTAATTATTTATCTATACTTATAATAAAGCTCAATGTGTGTGTGTGTGTGTGTGTGTGTGTGTTGGCGCTCTACAGGCCAGACCATTCAACCTACAGCTACCAAATTTGGCACGTGTATATCTTGGAGGCCGGGAATGTGCACCTGGGGGTTATTTTTTCGAATTTTTAACTCGAATTTTATTTATTTAAAAATTAAGCGAAATTTTGGCGTGTTTCTGCTTTAACTTCCAAAAATATTACCGCACAAAAAAGATTTTTACATGAAGTTAAAGATCAAAAATTTATCTTTTTAAATGATACTAATGTTTTAATCTTAAAATTAAATTTCTATTTTTAATAAATTTTTAAATAAATATTTTAACTATGTTTTTCAATAATTTTTTTCGTGAAAAATAAAAATTAAAATTAAGCATGTTTCGCATTAATGGAAAAAAATAAGCTTTTTTCAAAGTGTTGCCATCACATTGATTAAAGCTCCAATTAAAAATATATTAAATCTTTTTGGAAATGAAATCTGCAAATACATAATTTTCGGCACGTGTTTGCAGGAAATGAAACAAATATGAAATATTATTTTTTCTAAAAAATAAATTCAACAAAAATTATTTTATGATCTGTTACACTCTCTATACAGGGTGTTTATTTAATCCCGGACCCATTTTGATGTTTAATGACTCATAAAATAATGAAGATATAAACAAACATATGGCATTTATTGATGCAATAAATCATATATTTTCCTTTTCAGGTTTGAATATTTTTACTTTTGTAAATATCGTCTGCGCGTGTGGTTAATTTCAGATCATTTCATTCAGAACAGTACAGTATAAATATCTGTACTGTTCTAAATATCGTCTGCTTATTAACTGCATTTTTCTCTCTTTTGTTTTTGGCAACTATTGAAAGGCTGTGTTTACATTTGATGTGTTTGTTCTATTTAGTACTTTTGTATGTGATGTTTTATTCGAGCGGATATTAAGGAGAATGCATACACCACAAGATAAAGCACAGATTTTATGGTGGTCATAGAGTTAATTTCCAATCAACTAAATCACTGACTTTTAAGAGTTAATTTCCAATCACTTAAACTGACTGATTTATGAAAATTCGAATATCACTATTCAATAAAAAAAGGATAATTTTAGTTTTCTATCGATCGCTTCAAAGAAAATACGCCAATTAGCGCGCAGGTTCCTCAAGATTAATTGGCCTAAGATTATGAAAATGGTGAGTTTTCTATATTTTTAATATTTAAAACTCCGTATAAGTCTTAGTTGATCGTTTAAAATAGAAACATTCATTCATTTATTTAAAATTTGGTGTGTCCAGAATATTTCTCAGAATATGATACCTTACTGCATTAAATTTAGACTACAAAATTTTTGAAATATATTTATAGGCAGGAACAAAATATTATTATTGATTTCATTTCAATCCTTTTGAAAGCAAAACTGAAAACTGAATTTTATACTGAATCTCAGAAATTTTTGTTCAATTATTGTTTGAGATATTACATAAACTATGAAAAATATTTTGTAGTTAACATAAGACTTAAATACCGAGCGATTCTGTTTGCAATACTCATATTCAATAATAATAATAATTAATAAATAACAATAAAGATGATAAATAAAATAAAACGCTTGGATTTATTAAAATATATCTTAAAATTAATTGCAATGTCATCATTTACATTTTTAATTAAAGTTGAAGTTTTGCCGGAAATAACGACAAATTAGAAAAATATATATATAGTAAATTGAACGAAACGATCTAAACAGTATAAGTTTGGTATGACTATTAAAATTTGAAGATTAAAAATGTTTTGTTTGAGAATCCTTTAAGAGAACAGTTACTTAAAATATTTAATTGAAAATTGTAGCGAGCGGTAATACTGGCGAACCGGCTGGTCGCCAAAGGCGGCTAGTCAAGTAAATAAAAAATAAAGCCATTCTATATTTATATGTATAATTTTTGATTCTCAAACCTACATTATAGATTTTAAGGGTTTAAAATCAGCTTTTATCTTAAATTATTTATAAACTGGAAATGGAAAGGCAAAACGGCAGCAAAAGTGTTTTAGCGAAAAAAGTAAAATGTGCAGTATTTTAATGCTATTTTTTATTTACTAAAACTAAATAATGATATTCATTATTTACTTATACTTGAGTAAAATATTTCCCATGTTTATTAATTATTTGCAATAGTAATATATTAATTATTTGCAATTATTAATTATTTGTTTATTAATTATTTGCAATTGTTTATTAATTATTTGTTTATTAATTATTTGCAATTGTTTATTAATTATTTGCAATTGCTAAGAAGCTTAAATGCAAAAGTTTAATTAGAAAAAAAAAATCTATTTAAAACAAAAGTAAAGAAAGTCTTTAAAATTAATTGTTATCTCAAATTTTTACAAAAATAGGGAGGTTTGTTTTAATTATTCCTTTCCTTGTTATTGTTTTCATATTTATGAAAACGAGATTAAATTGCATTCCACGAAAATTAATCATCCATCATAATTCTTAAATCTCTAGATAAGAAACAAAACAATGACAATAACAAAAGTCAACTCGAAACATGCTATGTTAATAGAAGGTTTATAGTCCATTAAGTATTTTAAACTAACACAGCACATTTAAAACTGAGCAATTGTAAGACGAAATAGTTATCCATTACTTGGAACGAAAGAATTCAAAATAAATTTGCCCCTTCATCATATAAATGACCTCAAATTATTTTAAAGAGAAGAAATGGAATTGAAATTTTTCTGTGAAAAGATATTCTTTATTCCATTTTTCCATTTAATGAGATATGTTGGGATTGTTTTGTTGTGCAAATGTTATAGCATATTTAAAAAATAAATAAATAAAATTTACTTCTCTTTTGTGGTTTTTTTTTCATTCTAATCACAGCCTTAGATACAATTTTACAAATAGGGTTTACTCTCTGAAATGGAAATGCTGTTTCTTTGTTTTTGAGTGGAAATTTAAACACTCTTCTGCTAGGTAAAAACTTTGCTGTAGGCTTTAGGCAAGTTATAATTCCTGTTAAAATATTTTGTTTTTAGGCAGAGCTCGGAAAACATTTCGAAGGATGTTTTTTGCTGATAAAATGAAAATCAAAATGAGTAATAATAAATTTGAGTAAGTAGATAATAAATTATTGATTGCTGAAAAAGTAAAGGGTTCAAGTTGTTTTTTTAAAAAAACAGTTGTTCTTTTCCCATTTTAACGTTTTATTTACATCAAAATACATAAAGATTCAGTATCTAAGAGACATAATTTTCAATTTAGTATTCTGAGACAATCCCTTTTCGACGATTCTATCTTACTAAGGAGTGACACCCGGAATAAAGAGCGCATTTCTGGAATTCTTTGTCATTCTTTCACCTTGATTTCCGTACTATAAAAAAAATATTTCGTTATTTTTCTTATAAGTATTTTGTAATTTTGTAAGTATTTTGTAATTTTTCACCTATTATTTTACTTTAATTCAAAACTTATTTTATTTCCCCGAGAAATTCGAGTATAATTTATTGGTAAATGTATATATCTCCTCCTTTTATCTTTCCACTCACCGTTATTTTAACGAATTAAACTCATCCTAAAGCATGCGCAAAAGCGGGGAGGGTTTTAAAATTCATTGGCAAGCAATATATTTAAGGAGTACTAATGTTGAAATATACAATACTCAGGAACATTTTAAAAGTATACTACATGTCTGAAATTGTAAAATACATTGAAAAATACTAAATTTAATAGACTAAAAGCTGTGGTTCCGCTTTTTCTGGCTTTTAACAAATCGAAACAGAAATTTTTGTATAGCATTTCTAATTAAGCATGTTGAAATTATTCTAAATAAAATAAAATAGATAAATAAAACAGAGAAATACGAAAGGAAATATTGAAAAAAGGGAGTATGGAATCATTTATGTGCGTTGTGAACTTTAAAGAAAAAGATTTGTTGAACAAAAGTTTTGGAATACATTTCTTTAAAAATAAAAGAAGAAATGTTTCTGTCAGTGACATTTTTTTCCTTTGATACTTTTCTATAAATTGTTTCTTATATTTTTTACCTTACAGGAAAATCCCTTTTTTGAGGAGAAATTGTAAAGCATACTGAAATGTTATAAACATTTCTTTAAAGTATTTACAATTCTACTACAAATCATCTTTGCTATTCGAAAAAAAAAAGAATCATTCAGACATTTTATTTGTTGCAAATTCTATGTAAAAGGAAAATAAAAGAAATATATGTAAAGTAATTTATGTTATAAATTATACAGTTTGAAAAACTTATCAAATTATGAACTCTGGTAAAATAAAAGTTCAAGATAATACATCATCCATAACGACAGTTTAAGTGACAAAATTTTTTTTTATGCTTGGCTATATATTTATTACATTGACAACAAATATTTCTGAATAATTCAAAAATTAGGATATTAGAATTTTACATTTCTCTTTTAGAGATCACATTTGTATTATATATTGTTATTATATACACAAGAAACGTTTTTTCTTATCATATATTATCTGTACCCAAATAAAGAAGAATGTGTACGTCCATGTTATTGTTCAGTAAAGCAATTGTTTTTTATCTTGAGCTATAGAATTTTGTATATATATAGATTAAAGAGCTAAAATGGGTACATAGGGACAATTTTCTTTACTTCGGTAGCATGAAAATAATATTACAGCTGAAAACGGTTTTACTCCATTGCATAATCCATAGATATTTATCAACAATATCCATAGATATCTATCAATCAAATTATCAATATTTAATAAATTTGCTACGATACTTGTCATTGTTACAATGAAATTCAAACCATATTCATTACTTCGTCAAATATCTAAGAGTGCCTTTTTTGCTGCTGTTCAATGTAATTAAACTGAAAATTTTATTTATATTATTATATTCTTTTAATTTCTAATATTTTTACTTTCTATTATTATTACATTCAAATTTTTACAAAATCTATAAATATATAAAATAAAATTGCATACAAAATAAGCATTTAAACAACATATTTTTGTCTAAATACTAATTGGTTTGCAACGATAGAGTTTATTTTCAGATTACAGTTTTGTTAAAAGAATAGATTTATAGAAATGATATTCAAATGTAGCTGAGCAACTTTAATGTTGGCTTAAATCAATCAGCTGAATATAAAATAACTAAGCTATCTCAAAGAGAAGGTGTTTATGAATGATCAAATGCAATGCATGATGAAATGAATTATGCAATTATTTATTTATTTTACACACAAAAATCAGATGTCTCGGATTAACTGTGGAAGTCCATTTCTTTCTCGTTTTTCTACTGGAAATTTAAGCAGTTCCCTTCCCGAAATTCAGGTTTATGAAGAAC
>JAPMOR010110555.1:0-10116 GCA_026543865.1 Argiope aurantia
TTATATCATATTTACATGAAATTAAATAAATGTAGTAAAAACACCCAGACACTTTACAAAGCAATTTCAAATGAGTTATAATAGTAGAAATAATAACGACTATTAGTAGATGTATAGTTAAAATAAAAATTTAAAAATGCAGCGAAGAATTAATATTTAAAAATACAATAAATGGCTCAAAAAATTAATTGGTTACTTTTATAGCTATTATCAAGTGAAAATTGAAACTTTGTTATTTAACCAGTATTAACTTTGAAAGCCAGATATAAAACCTTCAGTTTTCTTAAAGCAATACTTAATTTAAAATCTAAAGACATTATTGAATTAAATAACATTAAATACAGTTTCAAGATTTAGCGATAGAATTTATAAAAAAATTTCTAAGCTGAGATTCAATAGAAAATATCTATCCATAGAAAATAATTCATTCAATAAAAATATTTTGTTTTAAATTTGTAATTTCAGAAAGTCTATTTACATGATATTAATTTATTAAAAATATGCAACACACCACATTCAAAATATGTTTTATATTAGAGATTTGAAGTTTCCTCTGAATACAATTTAGCAAGCTAACGCAATGGAAGTAAGAAAAGCCAAACAAATATCGTTAATTTTTAATCGAAAAATAGAAAACCAGGTCTTACCTAAAGTTGAAACAAACAAGAGTATATAGCAAGTACAATGCGCACTCAGGTGAGAATGAACAACGTGGTTATGAAAGATAGCAATAGCAACACATGTGAAGGTCACTTCATAACGAATTTCGATATCCGGATTCGCAAACTGAACGACGATACTGGCTCCCGACGATTAGAACCGTTCTGCAAATACTCGGCCTACGACCCGTCAGAAAAAATATGTGGACCCTGTCCTTTTTGAGGAAAGGGGAAATTCTTGTGTTTGTAGACAGATAGTGTATTTCTTTGATAGTCATAACGATTCGAAGGGATGCAAAGGATTTGTTTCTGTGAATGAAAGCTGCTATTAAATTTATTTTTAACTTTTCATTTCAACCTAATTAGAAAATAAAAGCCTTGTGATAAAGAAACTAAAACTCTTTCAATATCAGATGTTAATATTATTATAGCAATAAAACAAAGCTCGAAGATTCATAATCTTTCCTTTTTATATCATAAAATTTTGGATCATGCTTATCAGTTTTAAGAATTCTAAATTATTTATGATGGAACAAACCTATACCATTCTTTCTGTTTGATTGCTCTTATTTAAATAAAACAATTCCAGTTAATTCTGATACTTTTTTTATAATAATATCATCTTATTATTATAAGCAAATAGAATAGTGTGAGGAAAGAAATTTCAAAATAAAATATTCTTTGGATTATACTATTTTTAAAAATCAAAAAAAAAAACGACAAAAATTAACAGTTTTTTTTAATGACATATTTTGTAATATTGGTTTTGTTAATTATTTACAAAAACTCAAGAAATGCAGTTTTATCCAAAGAGAGTATGTAATTACATATAGAATTTAAAGACGCTTAATTATTAAAACATTTAATTAATAAAGAGTTTGGCCTCCTGTCTTGAGACGTGAGAAGTACATGAGAAGTAAACGCATGCTTAACAAATTTAAACGAAGCTCATAGAGAGCTCATGAAATTCAATATTAAAGATATTAAATGCTGCATTTGACAAATGTTTAAATGTTCGAGAAATTGCATTTGGGACAGCTGCTCATTAAGGACAACAAATTAGCTATAATTTTATAATACCTTTTAAATTACTTTGAAATCTATGACATGCTTTCGATATGTATAACATTGTTAATTATTGCCCATATAAAATTTTAAAGCGAAAAAGGTGGTTTGATTTTTATTATCGTTGCTTATTACTTTCCATTTTCAATTATTTTTGTTCATTGAAATCTCTATTTATTGGTATGTGACATGTGGTTGCTAAAGACTATTACACAAAGAGTCTATATAGTTCCCCAAGCATACGAAATATAGCTTTGAAATGTCGCTATAAAATAGATGTAAAAACGTCCTGTTATAATATATTTTAACAAATGTAAAAATTTAATTCATTCTTAAGGTTTTTTAATCGTTTCTCAAGTAAACAAGTATTTTTTTTTTTTTTTTTACTCTCAAATTCTAGAAGTATGAAGAGTCATATATTTTCTTTAAAAAATCTTCTCACCTAACTTTAATTTCAAAAATTATATCGAATAATTTCATTTTTAAATTTTATTTAATATTTAATTCGTGATCAGTTGTAATACATTAGTGCAATAAATGTCTGTTTAGAAGAAAATCTTCTAATAAAAACAGGGCATTTGGTTTCAATTAGATTTTTTGGTTAAACACTATTAAATTCTCACACCTGACATTAACTTAATAATTCATCCTGAAATGAGGAATCAATTATTTCCTACACCATTCTTTACTCTCTCAAATTTTTATTGAAAGCCTATTAATAATCATTTCAAAACATTTATTAGCTTCAATCACATATAGCTTATCGCCTTCATTTATCTCTGAAACCTCCTTTAAAAATGAGATATCTTATTGTTTTGCACAGAAGGTCGCAGAAATTTTCTAGAAGGAATTCAAGATAACCCAAAATGAGAGGAAAAATGCGTTTCTGCAATTTATCATCAAAATAAAATACAAAAATTATTTTCATATCTTAATTAAAGTCTTTAGTGCGACAAAATTAAAGACATTAGTGTCACAATTGCTACAAGACGTCTTTAATGACAGAAAATTATCAACTAGTATTTTCAACGACCAGTTATTCTATTACAATCTATAAAATTAAAACAATTTGGAAAAAAATGAATCAGTTTCTTAGGTATAACGACTGGAAACGATTTCGGCAATTTTTATTTCTGATAAAATTTAATGACTTCGAAATGCAATATGAATGGTCTCTTTCTTTCAACAGTCGCCCATTTTCTAGAAGTCTCAACTCTATTTGACTGTATATTCTCTGCGGTTAAAGAACCACTGACAGAATTTCCCAGCTACAGCCATTAAATACAATATTTAAGGTATCAATTTTACTTCTTATTATTTCATATTGCACATTATTCATATGGCATATCGCAATATAAAATTTCGACAAAGTTCCTAACATTAACAAATGGATAGACTTTGCTACTTTCAACTAAGCAATATGAACGCTCCAACATTTCTATAAAATTATAATTTAATTTAATAACATTTAATTTTTTAAAATTGGTCAACATGTACATATTAATGCCATCACTGATGTATTTGAAGGCTACAAAAATTTATAAATGTCAAACATCTTCGATGGACTATATTTTATGTCAACAAAGCTATAGTAAAGGTATATTTACTATATAATTTGAAAAGTTCAGAATATGATAGAGCCTTCTGATTGGTGAGTTATACTTAAAATTGGCGAAATCGTCAAGTGGTGAAATATGCGAAATCAGTTCGTGTTGTAGAGTTTGAGGGCTATGAGGAAATTTTCTCGCACATTATTTACACCCTCCTCCCATATCGTAATAATTTTGCACCTTGGGAAAGGTCGTGAAAACTATGAATGCTCAAATTTTTATTTTCAGAGCCACGAATGTCAGAATACCTTGCTCCATAGTATAAAAAAAGCTTAATACACATTTTGGACGCCCATCTCTCTACTGATTGAAACCACAAATAGAAATGCATCCGAAAAGAAAAGAATTACAATTTTAGTAACGAGACTATCTATCACATTCCATATATTTAAGTAGTTGCGATTTCACTTATCGCATTTTGATGCATGCGAAAACGCAGAATGGTGGTCAACTCTTTGAAAGAGATGGTTTAAAATTTTATACCGATCTTCATTTTAGATGATAAATTTGTGTGCTGAATTTTTTATCTAGCTCTTTACACTTGGCCTTTTCGCATTAAATTGTACCCCAAAAGGCATGAAAACGTTCTGTAACTGGATTTGATTCAAAATTTGATAGAAACCTACAAATTTTATACAAAGGTCATGCACCAAATTTCATTTGTCTAACACAAATTACTTTTGAGTTATCCTGTTCATACACACATAGAATTCCACAAAATTTCCTTTTCGGAGGTCTAAAGCGCGGGGCTTCATCAAAACCTTAAGTTAGAATCTTTTGAGATTATAATACTTTCTTTCCACATAAGAAAAAATTGTAAAACAAATTTCTCATAAAAACAGCCAGGATACACAGGCGAAACTGTCCGTACCTCAAACACCTGCTGAGAAAGGACTTCAACATGGGAAATTCCAACACAAACTCTTACAGTCATAAAGAAACGATAGGCTTTTTGAGCTATCATGTTTATGATTTTAACGTACAAGTGTACAACCCTTGTTTAAATTTCATTAAATTTTGACACAGATCGATTCTTTAGTATCAAAATTATTATTCACCTATCAAGCCCATTAAGCGCCCTCAGTCTATCTTCAGAATGTTCTTAAAACGGCCACAGTCAGGATAAAAGTTTAACACAATTTTCTGTAGAAAAATTAACAGAACATTCGTAAACCAGATTGGTATGTTTTTGCTCTAATCCGAACATTAACAACTGGTGGAAATTTTTCCACTTTTCGTCAATCATCGAGGTTATGGAACTTGCGCTCAGTGGCATTACGCTAGCTCTTTTTTTTCGCTTCCATTGCATGTTTACTGGAATTTAATTACCTTTGAAAGGAAAGCGCGGCATGCATCTCGAGGGGTTATAAATAATGCACATTTCTCGTATAGATAAGAGAAGGATTGAGGATTTAGAGTCCTTTTTCTTGAAATATTCATTTTTTCCCACGGAAAATCTGATAAGTTCTCTCTAAGAATACTAGGAACATTTTTGAAAGTTTATTTTAGATTTAGATTCTCAGTGTGTTTGATTATTTCTCTCCGTTGTTTGGATCTGATTTTAAATACGAATAAAATCATTGAAGTTTTCGAAACATCAAAAAGAAAGTCATCAGTTGTGTATAATGGATGTCAATATCGGAAGCATCACTATAGATTTGAAAATTTGGTAACATGTCGCTGCATTAACGAAAAGTTTATAGAGCTGCTGGAAACAAAGAACTATTGCATTCTCTCTGAACTGCATCATTTTTGTAAGCCGGATGAAGATCATATGGACGTCAAGAATCATTTAGTAAAAATTAAAAGAAATGTTCGAGACTATCAAGCAATGTCTAATTATCATCAATATTCAAATTTTTAATAATGAAAATAAAATAATTATTATATTTATAGCCTTTCCTTTCGAACTGCTTGATTTGTTTCGATATTATACCATTGCAAAAGCTATAATTTTTACTAAATATACAAAAAAAAACCACATTTATATTAATACACTGACTGTAATACAATCAAAAAGAATTTGAAATAATTTTTTTAAAAATTATCAGTAAAAGCTATAGATATGTCAAATTTCAGCATATCAAACTTGTAAAATAATTGTTGTAGATATAAAAGTATCAAAAATTGTTAATCTCAATAGTTTTCAATATATAATTTTAGTAGAAGTAAAACTGTCTAAACATTTATTTAAATTAGATTCTCAATGGAAAAAAAAATTGAAGTTTAAAAAAATATGCATTAGGAGTGGATTACTTTGATAATAGAATTCAACCAATTATCTGCCAGTTTTAAATTATAGAATGTACATTTTATCTTACTTAAAAAATACTGACGAAACATGGTTACATACAAAGTTTAAAAAAAAGATACTGACAATCAGTGTTTCAATAATGTCGAAAGTCATAATCGCCCCGGCGTGATTCCGACGACTTTGCCGATGTTTTTCCGACGTGATAATATCACTTACGTCTTTATACCAAGCATTTTGCGATGTGTTTTATCAATGGGTGACCCAATACCAATCATTTCCCCATATGTTTTATCAATGGGCGACCCAATACCAATCATTTCCCCATGTGTTTTATCAATGGGCGACCCAATACCAATCATTAGGCGATTTATTTCTGAGCACTTTCCGGCGTCAAATTTAAATATTAGTTAATTGGCTATTCAGTTTTCTCAAACTCTATAAATTAGTGTTATAATATTTAAAACTATAATTCTTTCAAAATTTTGTCAAACAACTGAAAATACGAAACATTTTGAGTAGTTTACTTTTCTTTTTTACCTATGAATAATTTTGTTTGCTATTTATTTTTATAAATTTAAAATTCCATAAAGCACTTGCTTTTGATAGAATGACATTTTTCATGATTTTAACTTTTCTTCAACTTTTTTAACTATTATTATAGCATATATTTTATACAATCTTACCCTGTAAAATTTTTAAGTGATACCTTTTTTTACTACTCTTTAAGAAAAATGAACAAATGTTAAAATTATCTGAGATAATTTCAAATTTGATAACCTGCACATTTATTTATATAGAAGATTTATTTCCTTCATTTATATATCCTATTCATTTTCATTGTTCAATTACTATTATTAATTATTATTTTTATTATGGGAAGAAATGTTAACATAATCCTAGTTTCAATTTTATAATTAATCAGAGTAATTTTACTGATATATATATATAATGCATCTACTTTTAAATTTTTAATATTGCCTATATCATCTATTTTTAAAAGTTATTTCATAACAATTAAAGACATAAAAATATATAATTCTTATTAAAATATATTTTTTTTACTATACACACTTTTATATTGCTTAATGTGAGCAATAAACCAAGGATTACTAAAAATTAATAACTCAAACTTCTAACAACACAAATTCATATTTTAATGTATTTTGAACACCCTACCCCCCCCCTTTTAATGCATTTGTTAAAAATTGTGTAAAACACTAAATTATATAATTCCTATTATATGTTTCTTCAACAGACAACATATTTTTTTATAAGCACACTTCAAATTTCTAATATTTTCATGATTTATGTTTAGTGAGGGTTGGGTTTGTGACAAATTTGATCTTAGTTAAACACTGAATATTTCACAAATATGTTTCACAAAAATTCCATGCATAAAAATGCAACGCACCTTTCAATTTTACTGATTCTATTTACAATTAACTTACAAAATTACTTCTTGGAGAAATTTTATACCTGATTAGTGTTAGCTGATGTCCAATAGACAACATTTTACATTCATAAATTAATAATATACTTCAAATTTCTATTTTTTTTTTAATTTATGATTAGTTTGGTTTGGTTTTATGGCACAAGAACCAGATTTGATCTTAGATTAACACTGAATATTTCACAAAAATTCCATACACAAAAATGAAACGCTTCTTTCAATTGTAAGAAATTCCTTATATTTAGTAACTTACGAAGTAACTTACATTCTTTATATTTAGTAACTTACAAAGTAACTTACTTTCTTTATATTTAGTAACTTACATGAAGTAACTTACATGAGTAACTTACATGAATTAACTTACAAAGTTACTTCATGTTGTAGAAATTTTGTATATCATTATAAATGTTAGTGTTAGCTAATGTCCAACAGATAACATTTTACAATCACAAATTAATAATATTCTTCTAATATTTCCTTGATCTATGTTTAGTTGTTTGGTTTTGTGGCACAAGAACCAAATTTGTTTAATATTAAGTCTGAATAATTCATAAAAATTCCATAGAAAAAAATGCCACACTTCTTTCCATTACAGGAAATTTTATTTACTATTAATTTACCAAGTTACTTCATATTGCATTACTTTTATACCTCATTATAAATGTTAGTGTTAGCTAATCTTCAGTAGACAACAATTTACAATCACAAATTAAATAACTTACTTCAAGTTTCTAATATTTTCTTGATCCATGATTAATTTGCTTTTGTTATGTTTCACAAGAACCAAATTTGATCTATGATTAACTCAAAATATTTCAAAAATATATTTCACAAAAATTTCATACTCAAAAATGCAACATTTCTTTCACTTGTACGAAATCTCTTTTATATACTACTAGCCGCCTTTGGCGACCAGCCGGTTCGCCAGTATTACCGCTCGCTACATTTTTCAATTAAATATTTTAAGTAACTGGTCTCTTAAAGGATTCTCAAACAAAACATTTTTAATCTTCAAATTTTGCTACCCATACCAAACTTATACTGTTTAGATCGTTTCGTTCAATTTACTATATATATTTTGCTAATTTTTTGTCATTTCCGGTAAAACTTCAACTTTAATTTAAATTATAAATGATGAAATTGAAATTAATATTAGGATATTTTTTAATAAAACCAAGCGTTTTATTTTATTTTTCATCATTATTGTTATATATTAATTATTATTATTATTGAATGTGAGTATTACAAACAGAATCGCTCGGTATTTAAGTCTTATGTTAACTACAAAATATTTTTCATCACTTATGTAATATCTCAAACAATAATTCAACAAAAATTTCTGAGATACAGCATAAAATTCAGTTCTTAGTTTTGCTTTCAAAAGGATTGAAATGAAATCAATAATAATATTTTGTTCCGGCCTATAAATATATTTCAAAAATTATGAAGTCTAAATTTAATGCAGTAAGGTATCATATTCTGAGAAATATTCTGGATACACCAAATTTTAAATAAATGAATGAATTTTTCTATTTTCCACGATCAACTAAGACTTATTTATGAAGTTTTAAATGTTAAAAATTTATAAAAACTCAACATTTTCATAATCTTAGGCCAATTAATCTTGAGAAACCTGCGCGCTGATTGGCGTATTTTCTTTGAAGCGATCGATGGAAAATCCAAAATTATCCTTTTTTTATTGAATAGCGATATTCAAATTTTCATAAATCAGTCAGTTTAAGTGATTGGAAATTAACTCTTAAAAGTCAGTGATTCAATTGATTGGAAATTAACTCTATGACCACCATAAAATATGTGCTTTCTCTTGTGGTGTATGCATTCTCCTTAATATCCGATCGAATAAAATATCACATACAAAAGTACTACATAGAACAAACACATCAAAAGTAAACATAACATTTCAATAGTTGCCAAAAACAAAAGAGAGAAAATTCCAATTAATAAGCAGACGATATTTAGAAAAGTACAGATATTTAGACTGGAAAATAAAATTATCTGAAATTAAAAACACGCGCAGACGATATTTACGAAAGTAAAAATATTCAAACCTGAAAAGGAAAATATATGAAGTTATTCCATCAATAAATGTCATAAGTTTGTTTATATCGTCATTATTTTACGAGTCATTAAACATCAAAATGTGTCCGGGACTAAATAAACACCCTGTATAGAGAGTGTAAAAGATCATAAAATAATTTTGCTTGAATTTATTTTTTAGAAAAAATAATATTTCTTATTTGTTTCATTTCCTACAGACACGTGCCGAAAATTATATTTTTTCAGATTTCATTTCCAAAAATATCTAATTTATTTTTAGTTGGAGCTTTAATCAATGTGATATCAACACTTTGAAAAAAGCTAATTTTTTCCCATGAATGCGAAACGTGCTTAATCTTAATTTTTATTTTTTACGAAAAAAATTATTGAAAAACATAGTTAAAATATTTATTTAAAAGTTCATTAAAAATAGAAATTTAATTTTAAGATTCAAACATTAGTATCATTTAAAAGATAAATTTTTGATCTTTAACTTCATGTAAAAATCTTTTTTGTGCGCTAATATTCTCGGAAGTTATAGCAGAAACACGTCAAAATTTCGCTTGATTTTTAAATAAATAAAATTCTAGTTACAAATTCGAAAAATTAACCCCCAGGTGCACATTCCCGGCCTCCAAGGTATACACGCGCCAAATTTGGTAGCTGTAGGTTGAATGGTTTGGCCTGTAGAGCGCCAACACACACACACACACACATTGAGCTTTATTATAAGTATAGATTAACTTGCAAAGTTACTTCATGCTGTTGAAATTTTATACCTCATTATAAATGTTAAGAGTTAGCTAATGTCTAATAGACAACATTTTACAAGCACAAATTAATAATTTACTTCAAATTTCTAACTTTTTTTCTCTATGTTAGTTTGGTTTTATTGCACAAGAAATAAATTTTATCTATGATTAACTCTGAATATTTCACAAAAATTCCATACCCAAAAATATAAACATTACTTTCAATCATATTAAATTTCTTTAGGCAAATATTAAGAAAAAAGAAAAA
>JAPMOR010110558.1:0-29569 GCA_026543865.1 Argiope aurantia
TTCTTGGAAGAATTGTATGGATTTCAGTGCACTACTTTCAACCATCACTTGATAAAAAAATTTCTGAAAAAATATGTGCTCATTTTCTTATTTAGAATTGATACAGAAAAAAAATTAACAATTTAATTACTATATATGGACATATAAAGAAAATTCATTGCCTTTTTGTAAGACCAGAAATATGCAGGAAAAAAAAGTGCTCTTTAAGGAGTTCAGAACTAAATTAATTTTAACACATATCTTATAACCTTTCTTTAGTAGAATGTATTATGGAATTTCTAAATTATTACAATGGTATCAATAATATTTTATGTATTGATGACTGGGAATGTATTTTTTAAAAATATATTTTGCATTTTTGAAAGTTCAGAAAAAATATTTTCAATAATAAAATTTGAAATTTTAGCAGAGCAAAAGCAAAGATTTTAATCTATTAAGCAAATATTTCAAAATATTGCAATACTTTTAAATACTTCAGGTTAATTGCTTTATCTATAATTATTATCAAAAGTTTGTAAATTTCTTTCAAAAGAATGAACTTTATAATTTAGATGAAATAAAATTAAGCATTGCGATATTTTATAATGCAAAAGTTGAAAATGCTTAAGTTTCATTTTTGTTCTCATAATATTTGTAGTTTCAACATGCAGAGCAAGGACGAACTTGTCTAACATAATTACCAAAAATGAAATTTAATTACATATATCAGAGATTTTTTTGCATGTATATATGTGCAATATGGGAAAATAAATTTAATAATTATTAACATTGTGATCGCTTTTATTTTAATTTTTTTGAAATTGCATTCTATATTTCTACTTGGTAAACAGAAATTGTAAAATGTTTCAATATGCAACTCAAACATCATCAATTTTATCTTTCATAAAATCGAATATTTTTGCTTGGTCTGTTAGGGATATAATTAACCCTTTCGGCATCCACTCCAGTCCGTGAAAAATGTTTCCACAGCGTCCTTTGTTTTCGCCGCATGTAGTGTTGTTTTCTCTGTACAGATTAGTATATACCTCAGTATACTAATTATGTTACATTCGTATATATTATTAGCATATATACTCTGTATACTATGATATATTAGTACAGATATCTCTGCGTAAATTAGTTTTCTCTTTACAGATAAGAACAAACAAAAATAGACTCAAACAAGTAAACATTTACAAAGCGTTTTAAATGTTTTAAAGTTTTAAAATGTTGAAGAACGCTTGAAGCGCGTTATCGTCGTCCAACAGAAGTTTTACTTGAACGCGCTAGACGCGTTACGGATATATCGATTTTTCTGATTTGGTTAATATATCGATTTTTCTGAATTTTGTTATTAATTCTAAAAGCAAAACAAACGATCGTATCATCACGGAATATGAAGATTTTGTTATCTCATGATTAAATAAATAGAAAATGTATGTTCCTTTTTCATATATTTTCCTTCCTTTAAAATATAATACTCTTATTTTGTGTTTGTGTTCCTATGCTTTTATAATTCTTTCTACAAGACATCAAATGTGGTTTAAGGAACACTGGAACTCGAGAACCTATAGGAAGATTCCTAATAAAAAAACTCGAGACAATGTTTTTTATTCAGAAATCATCTTTATCGTCAAAGTAGCTAAATTCATTCACAAAGTAATCACACTGTCACCAATTGTAGGAATTATTGTCCAGATGTCCATTCAACATCCGTTGAAACTGTCTATAAAATTATATTCCTTTAAAAGAGACCAGCTTTGCATTAAATCGAGATTATAGATTAGTGACAATATGGTCTTGACATTAAAATCGAAGATCAAGGTATAGTTTCTTGCACCATATCCACCTACCGTTATTGCAAAATTTATGCGTGATCTCATGACTGCAGTAACTGGGTGGATTGTATTAAAACAAGTGTTTCATCTAGAAGGATTTATATTAAGTCTTATCCTAGATAAACTGGGCCGCGGTGGCCTAGTGGTAAGGCATCTGCTTTGGACGAGTACGATTTAAGGTTCAAGACCCGATTTCATCGAAAACCCATCATGTAAGTGGATCTGGTGCGCGTCAAAGTACCGAGGTACTCAAATAAGCACAACTTTTTGTCAATTTTAAATATCAATTTACTAGTTGAACGAGTATTTGAAAATTTCACTTTTGGAAAAACATGTCCTTGTTATTACGTAATTTTTCAGCATTTATACCGTATCTTAGTCTAATAAAAAATATAGAAGAAAAAGAAAGACTCAAGGAAGCATTTGAAATTGAAAATGTATTTAAGCACCATGATCATGCCTCATGCTGCATATTGATTTGCTTTCAGCTTTCACATCCTTGACACTATATAGAAATGTATATTTACAGTATAATTTGCATCAACCGAAGGTTTGTTCGAAGCTCGATGTTATAAAGTTAATTAATTTCGGATACTTATTCACTAATTTTCTTCAATTAAACCTTGTAATAGAGTTCGGATAAAATCATTTTACGTCATTAAATCATTACGTTGATTAATCATTTTACTTTACATTTTTGAAGAAATATCTAACGCTTCGCTTCGGAACTGGAAGGTTTCAGGCTCGAGATCTAAATCCACCAAAGAGCTTTCGTGTAAAAGGTTTGATGCACGTTAAATACTTCTGGGGTATAGGTTCTCCAGCTAGTGGGGTGTGGAAGTTTAGAGAGGGGATGCCAGTTCAAGTGTCGTCATCATCATATGGCCGCAGTTCAAAATTACGTGGTCCTTTCCGAAATAGATCTACTGTGGCTTCAAAAACGGGATGTTAATATAACTGAACTGAACTGATCTAATGTTATAACTATGTTTAAGAAAATTTAATGAAATTTCATTTTAGATATAAACATACATCTATATTTTCCCAAAAAATAACTTTTTAGTTGAGGGTAATGCAAATTTAAATTGAGAAATATGATTTATTTAACTAGAAGAAATGTTTCGTGTCTTACATCACATTTCAATTCAGTTTTATATCAAGACTAAGCTTTTTATTTCATTGTCCATTTTATTTTATTTCAGACTCGCGCGATATATTTCGAATTTTCCAAGACGGAATATGCCCCAGATACTACTTTCATCATATTTCCGGATGGAAATATTTACTCTATTGTTATTTTATTAGAATTTTATTTACTTGTTCTGGAAATTCAAATCCAGTATCTGGGGGGAGAGGTCCATTTTTCTTATCTCTACCTTACCAAGTAATAATTCAATTTTTGCGCTAACATATAAATAAATATATTTCTTTATAAATGTATGAGCTTTAAAAAATACAGAGCACCAAAAAAAAAATGCAACGCGTTAATTTACTGCTTTCAGAATTTTGTATGTATTGTTGAAATATCGGCCTTATAATTACGTTTCTCTATTTTTAGTTAAGCGTTTAGCAAGAAAAAATTCAATTCTTCGGCTAACTTATAAATAAATATATTTCTTTATAAACTTTATGGCTTTAGGAAATGCGGAGCACCACCAAAAAATGCAACGCATTGATTTACCGCTTTCAGAATTTTGTATCCTTTTTTGAAATATTCGCCTTATAATTACGTTTTTCTACTTTTAGTTAAGTGTTTAATCTTGCATAGTACATTCATTCATTCAATACTGTTTTCAATAATATTATAAATTAAGTTTACATTCATATACTAGTTCGAATTTATAATATATTTAGGAAGTTCTGCTTTAATTATTTAACAACATAATTTTTTTAACCTAGTTGATATATATGAATAATACTTTCGTAAGGATTATTAAGTTGAGGCTTAAGTTACACAATAAATACAATTATTTTTATTCTTATTATAACAAAAATCAGCGAGAGTGGTCCCCCCCCCCACACACAAAAAAAACACTTTATCTTATTCTCTTCATAAAAAATCATATACAGCTTCTTCCACATAAAAAATGTTGGAGCTTGGAAAGAACGAATTCTGTGCATGGCATTAATGAAAGATAGTTACAAATATAAATATTTGACTCTAATCTAGTTTATTTACTGAGTCTATCGCGAGAATATGTAGAGTTGACGGCTTTTGTCGATTGACTGGCATAAAACTCAGGTACATTTGTAATATACTGAATTTTGTTTACTTAATACATTCCGTTTAGGAATTACTAAGTTTACATTCATGCGTCGCAATAGACCGGCAGAGGATTGATATGACAGTTACAGACCGTTGACCGTCTGATGAATTTAATTCAAAATTTAATAATGATGTATATTTTGGATGCTAAACTTGCATATTAAGCTCTATTTACCTCTTTTAAATTTAAATTTAAATATTATCGAGTTCACTTCATCAAATAGTCAGTCAGAAAGAATTTCTGAGGATGAATTACGTTCCAAATTTAAAAGAAATCAATATATATGTAGTCATAAGTAAGTATAATATAATATTTTCGGTTGGTTCCAAGCAGCTTTGAGTTATTGTGTTTACCGACAGACTGACACATATTGTCAAAAATATATTTTTCGAACTCAGGAAGTTCTAAAGCGGAGAAATCCGCCATTATCTCAAGTTCGTATGTTTTAACGACTACATACTTCGCGTGAGAACAGTTTAAAAAGATAAAAGAGCATTTTTGCATCTATAAGGTAATCGTGTGAATTTCCGTTAAAAATAATGCTTCATTTAGCTTAGTTATATTAACGTCTCGTTTCAAAGCAACACTTGGACTATTTTGGCATGTTCTCGTAATTCTGAGTAGTGGCCAAAGGACGAGAACGACACATGAGCTGTTCTGATCAGTGGTAATGAATAAAAATATTGCAGGGCATATTTTATTCAAATCTAATTCAATGGTCATTATACAGTATGCCCACTAAAATCCCCTGTCACCCTCTTAAATTCGGAACGACTTCTGCTATACCCATAAAAGTGTTGTCTAGGTATAGTAAATAAACCATGATCTACTAAATGAAACAATTCACAGAGCCATCTAGTGGATAACTGGAGAGTTACAATTCAAATGTAGAAAACGGTATGAAATGGGGGGAGGGGGAGATTTACAAGGATGTAGAGCATCATCGATTTAGCATGAAAAGACACTTTGTGGACATTAATGTAAAGAATAGAACAGTTAATACGCGTATTTGTTTTTCGTTATTATCTATGCTGTCAAGTGGCAAAACGTTCTAAGAAAGAAAAATAAGTCAGCCATCTGAGTCTCCGACCCGCTACGAAGACCCACGGATTTAAACCATAAAACTGAATGACCAGACCGCCGCAACAGCAACACAGGCGGGAACTGTGGTTGAGTCCTAAGGACCATCGCCGGCCACGGTACAACCCTCCCCGAAGGAAGTACGTCCCGTCATCGATGGAAGGAGTCAGATCCCCCACCTATTTGTGTACCCCCCAGAGTGGCGAGATCGAACCACCATGCCGGAAGCATCTCATCCTCATTTCGAGGTGCCCCCGGGGGGTAGAAAGAAAAATAATCTAGTTATTACAATATATACCTACCTGTATTTGAGATATTCAAACTTTTCACGCTCAGCTCTACTACTACTCGGTTGTTTATAAAGACAATCAATGCAAGGATGCATGAGGGAGTACTTTTGATTGGGGATTATAAGCGAAATCACTTCACCACATCGCAGTGTTGTGTTTTAACCGAAAGATAATCATTTCTCCTACCAGTGAAATTTTGTGACGTTGCAGAATAGAAAATCTTTTTTTAATACAAAAAAAGCTTTAGGATTAATGTTCACGACATTTTCGAGATAGGAATGCTAACTCTTTAGTTTTCCCTCAGGTATCATTGCAGGCAGTTTCATTCAATAGCGCATGGCTACTTTACAATACCTAGGCAACACTTTTACGAAAATTGCAGCAGCCGTTCCGAAGTTAAGAGAGTGGCAAAGGACTTCAGTATGCATAGGTATAGTATTGAAGTTATCCTTGTTTCTGTACCAATATTTGATGCTTGTTTTATTCTTTTCTTCCTGGCTTGCATTGTCGTCATTTAAAATTCCGATATATTCTTGAAGTTCAATAACATAATTGAAAATTCTAGACGTTCTATATTAGGGTTACAAACGAGTCAACGCTGCATCCTGAGTCTTTATTAATAACAAAACAGTCTTGTAAAGGATTCACTCCACTCATCAAATTTATTTATTACCGCACTATATTTTTGACACATTTTTGTTAATTAGTGATTTCTTGATTTCTTGATGCGTACTCTCTAGAAATTTAAACCGATAACCGATTCGTCTCTTCTTGGTTCACATTTTCGAGATTTAAAATTCAGATGCATTCTTGCGAGTTCTATAAAATAATTGAAAAAGGCTAGTAGTTCTATTTTAGGGCTGCATATGAGTCATCACTGTATCCTGAATCTTTATTAACATCCTGTATTAAGTCCTGTAAAATATTTCTTATTCCCATCAAGTTTACTCTTCCATTCATCAAGGAAGCCATGACCTGGTAATAAGGTCTCGGCTTCGCAACCTACCGGTTTAAGGTTCAATACCTGGCTCCACCGAACAACCGTCGTGTTAGCGGGTGTGGTGTACGTTAAATCCGTCGGGGCCACCCACGGATTAATGTATTGTCACGTACGGGTTAAGGTATTGTCCTCATCATTTCACCGCGGCTCAAAATTACGAGGTCCATCCCAAAACAGCCTTAGTGTTTTAACCGGGAGATTAATATAACAATACAAAAAATTACTAAACCTCCCCACATCAAGTTTATTTAATACAGCACTGTATTTTTGACACCTTTTATTAATTAGAGATTTCTTTATGCGTACTCTTTAGAAGTTAAACCGTTAATCTATCCGCAATAATAGTTGAATAAAAAAAATCTATAAAAAACTCAGCGAATAACTTATTCGAATATTTTCCTTAGTTGGAGCTGAACGGAATTTTATAAAAAAGTTTCTTTTCTGTTCATCCTATTACAAAAACTGAAAATGGTTCATAGAAAACATAGCTTTTATTCTGTTTGTTTAATATATAGCATTTAGAAACAGAAATAAATAAATTAAGCAATCTTAATTCAAGCAAAAAGAAAGAACACAAAGCTATTAGAGATGAGTGTGATGTTAACTGAACACAAAGGACTGAAAACAAATAAAGTACATAAACAAAATCTAATCTTTTGAATCAGTCACAATAAAGGAATTTGTATAGTAAAAAGCAAAAAGTAATCAAGTTCGACAAGCTGATCATTCGCACTGCTGGAGGCAAAAAGGAAAAAATATATATATTAAAAGAATGTTTTATTCTTTGTAACATTGTTAATCAAATAGAAGAATGATCACTTTTATTTATATTTTTCTATTCATATAATCAGTGCAGATAAGTAGAATTTTAATGCATATTAAGGGCGACTGAATCTTGAACATGAATTTATATATTTTTGCATTTTCAGCTCATCCTAGATGAATGGAATTGTAATGCATATTAGCGGTGTGAGTTGTATTTCCAGTAACTTGATCTTTAATATTTATAAAGTTTTAAAAATGGAACTCTCGTTTACAGACTGTTTTTATATTTGATATATAAGAGGGTTTTTGGTATAAAAACGAATATATTATTACACAATGAAAGGCAGACACAGAAATACATCAATACATTTTATATTATCCACCATCTCATGAATTATTTATCTAATATTATCTTATCAATGGGAATAATGCTTTGTTGCCTTAACTCTAGAAGATTTTCATTTTATTTGCTGCCCTTCCTCGAGGAAATAAAAAATATACTACCAAACTAATAAAAGAAACGCTAGTAGGAGATAACATAAAGATAGTGAACGAAGTAAGAAAGAAAAACTTAGAATGTGCAATAAGATCGTTCATTTATTATGAATAATTTGTACATCAGTTTTATATATTGATAATAAATATACATATACATGCTGGGTTGAATGTTTTCGAAGCATAATCATACAAAATCAAAATTCTCTATGCTGATTACAAAGCTCTTTAATACAACGTAGAGCCATATTTTATATATATCATATTTATAAAATTTGTTTGAGATTTACATGAATAATTTAATTAAAGAATGCAGAATGCTGCGTTATTATTTTTGAACCGGAAGAAATGATAAATCTTTTTATGAACTGAAGTGTTAATTTACAACGGATGAATTAAAAGAGGACGGATTTTTACAACGGATGAGGAAAATAGAATAAAACCGTTAGTAATATTATCAGATTTTGAAGTTTGCAGGCATTTCTTAAGACAAATAAATGATTATATTTTTTTAAGTATCATTGATAATTTAAAAGAAAACACTTGAAGTAAACACATGATTTGTGAGAAGTGACATTTAAGATTCTGTCCTTTTTAAAGAATTTTAAATATTCACCCTTTCTTATTGTAATGTTTTAGTCACTAATTTCAGCTACCAAAAATGCCTCGGTTATCTCTCAAAATATTACGATTTTTTTAGAAAAATTAGTCTTCTAAACAATATATTAAATTTTCATAATTATTCACGCTACTGACATTGAAGATGATATTTCAGAGTGTGCGAATCAGATTTATTTTTATTTTGGTAAATGAAAAAAAATAATTGGACAATTTATTTTGCAATGTTTCGGTACGTGAAACAATAATACAATCTGTAGATTCTCAAGTTCGAAAATACAGACAATAGATAGACACAGCAGTTGTAAATTACACCCCCCCCCCCGAAAAAAAAACAAGACTCTTATTTTTATGAGCACTTTGCATCATGACAAAGAAGTTAGCAACGGACCTGACAAAAAAGCATTAATGACCTTGGATTATAATTCAACCAAAGGGGCTGTGGATTCTCTTGGTCAACTTTTAAACAGATACGTTTGTAAAAGAAAAACAAACCCCTGGCCCATGATTATTCTATAACATGCTTGATACTTCTGCAATGCATTTGTTCTATGGACTTCAATACGTAATGAATGGAACGAAAACAAATTGACTAAACGAAGGCTATTTTTGGAAGAACTGGGAAAATCACTCATTCCTCCACACATGGAAGCAAGGCCACACCTACCAAGAAGTGCGGACTCATTAAAAATAGTGAAACGAACACAAAGAAAAAGGGAAAACGTACCATCGAGATCTTCTGAGAATACTCCGTTGTGTGTCAAACGTGCAAGGTGCAAGCTCTATCCGTCAAACAATGACAACAAAACTAACATGTTATGCTGCTATTATAAGAATCGCATTTGCAAATCTCATGTACGATATTACTGTTCAAATTGTGAATAAAAGTAAGTTTCAATTTCGAGTATTTTTCGGTAATTTTTATAGATGCTTTATATAGTAAGTTTCAATTTCAAACATTTTTTTTTGTTATTTTCATAGTTGCTTTATATTATTAGATCTATTTTTAAACTTATATTACTATTGCTTAAACCATTTCTTAAAGGACACCTGTCAATGATTGCAAGAAATGTTACTTTTCTGAGTCAGGTCATATTACCCCGAACACTACATACGTAAAGTAAATACGAACAGAACAGCCGGATTAATATTAAAAATAATATTAAAGAATGTGTAGATATTTGTTGATTTTCTCCACAGCATCATTGAGGTTAGAGAAGGGCCTATCATATGAAATTTTATTAAAAATGTAGAAATTGCTGATGTTAGGTATGTATTGTTTCGGTAACTCTACATTCGGAAAACAGGGTAAAAGGTCTAAAAAGCACGATACCCAATAGAAAGGATTAATCCGAAAAATACCGCTGAGCACGTAAGAAGCAACAATTAGCTAGTAAGTAACAATAACAGCATAAAGTACTTCAACAGAAATACGCTGGCAATCAGCACTCCTAATAGAGTGTTGATTGCCAGCAAACACTTCTCTCAGTTCGGCTAATATACCTATCTACTTTTATAACTCTCGTGACAAGGCACTGAACATTTTAGACAAACACTGGAAGCTGAGTTCTAATGGTGATACGACCAAGATTCGCGAACATTCGGGATGCCTTAAATTTCTCGGTAAATACCGGGAGTTATTGACCTGGCACTCATTCAGCATCCGTTGGAGCTAACTGTAAAATTATCTTCCTTACTAAGAGACATGATATGCAAGAGAACAGCATTGCATATATGTAACAATACAATTTATACTATCAGACAGTAGGATCCCTCGGCGTGGCAGAAAACCAAATATGAGAGTACAAGGGAGGAACTGCATAAATGTAAGACCAGTACAAAATGTATCACCAAGAGAGAATATGGAGTGTGAAATCGAATGCGTTTACCATCGAGTAGAAAAATAATTAGTGGTATACAAGACACAGGAAATAATAAATTATGCATCTCAAATCAAAATACGTCAAAGATCCCGTTTATACAAACAACCAGTCTTTCATTCCAGCAGCCTGGGAGAGGGTGCTCGAAGGTATTGTTCAGAGAGAGACTCTTGAGCGGATGCACGTCAATGAGTTAAAAAAATAAGCAATAAGAAATTTGATGTTTTTCCCCGTAAAGATGTTCGTGAAATACCATAGTAAAATGACTGGAATTAGATGTTGTTCTTTTTGGAAGTACATATGAAGACAATGATATAAAACATTTGCTACAAACAGCACATTACATATATGTGTGTGTGTGTCTGTGCGTATGTATATGCATGCGTGCGTATGCGCATGTATGTAATGGCATTTTAAAATCCAATTTACATATTCATTAATTTCCTAATTTTTATCTCAATTTAGCCCATATTAATTCATTCTAAAATGGTATCTTATCCCCTGATCAAATTCCGCCTTTTTTAAAAAATTTAATTAATGCTGCACGAGCTCTGTAAAATTGATTTAAGCAGCATTTTCACCAACTCCAAGCGAAGGGATAAAACTCTATCATTCTAAACAAATTCTTTAAAAATATACTTATATTCTCCATTCCTAAGTCTGCACATGTCAAAGAATCCCTGCCAGAATCTCATAGTACAAAATCACTCGGTAAAAATAATTTGGCCTCTTTTGCTCATCTGCTCTTGTATTGTTTGTGAACGCTCTTCAGCTTAGTCTTGCTTCTTGTTCATAAATTATGCCTCCCGGGATGAAATAAATCGGAAGTTTGAAAATTTCTAAGGGTCTTTTCTCTCTTCGGCTTCAAAAATATGTGTCTACATTGTAGTTGGACTAAAAATCCATTGGGGTTTCCTCGTCCGGTTTCAAATCCTGTCGACTAACAATTTATTGATAATGATTAATTTGATAATAAAAAAATTTCTTTTTCATTGGTTTTTTTTCAGCGTTCGAATTCATTTGGACATTATATAATTCAAATTTATAAATAATTTTTCAATTGTCTTCGGATAAAGTTTGATCTTTCGAAATAGAAAATGATTATAATATTTAAGAGAAGGATAAATTATCTTTTTTACTTTATCAAAAAGTGCAATAACTATGTATCATGGATAAAATAATGCACAAAATTCATTGCCCGAAAATATAATTTAAATTACATTTTAAACTGAAAATAAAATATATGTCCTGTAAAAATCACAATATTATTATTACAGTTTTCGGATAAGTACTTTCAAAACATGAGTATTGTCTTTAACATTACTATTTTCCTCTTCTTTAATCAGTTTCTACAATGAATGTAATCTTAAAATCAGAGAAAATCTTTATTTTAATATGTTATCTAAATTTGATAAGATATTTTATGTTAAATATATAATAATATTAATATATAAATATATATATATATATATATATATATATATATATATATATTAGTCTAGTCAATTACTATATCATAATATAAAAAATGAAAATGTGATTTGATTATTTTTTCCTTTGTCTAAATCAAAAATATAAAGTAATGAATTTTAAATCATCAAATCTGTGCGAGCACATCATTTTTTTAAAATTTTAATCCTACCTACATTTCACATAATAGTTACAATAGTAATTTTAATAGTTAGAGTAGCTCTTAAAATATTATACTGAATAAATATTGGATCAGTCTTCTTTATTACAGATAGAACTTATATATGTTTTACTACAATTTCACAAAGAATTCATCTGAAAATAATTCTCTTTGAGGATTTCTGTAATATTGAATTATAATTATCTATAATAATTAATTGTTTGATTTCATATTAGAGGAATCATGGCAAAGAAAAATATTCGTGTGTGAAATTTAATGCAATCAGAGGTCAAAAGACATTTAATCTGTACAATATTTGATACTTCTATATTTTCTTTAAACTAATCATCTTATAATTATGGTTCAATAAAAATACTTAAAATATTAGCTCCATAGAATAGGTATTGAAATGAAATGAAGTAAACTGTTTAACTTTTCAGAAAATTCATTTTGAACATTATTTCTTTGAACTAAATTCTGATTTGGAATAGAAAGGTATTAAATTTTAAATACATTTAAGACAAATAACTTCGTGCATATGAACGTATCTGGCAAATTATATTTCAACCACGGCTTTATTGCGAGAGGGAGTTCCTAAAATTCTGAAAGTATTATTTTTTAATATGCAGTTATAGATAGCGCATATTTAAAGGTACTTCGACTAATATTGAGAATCAAAAGAAAAAGATCCAAATAGCATAATTAAAGATAATTTTATTTCTATCGACTAAACGAAATGAATTATTCCAATTTTTAAATTTAATTTTGATTTATAAATATAGACATATAACTTCACATACAAAAATTTTAACAAAATTGCAGGTTACCTAAAAGAATCCTTAAAATTCCTTACAGTTGATCTATTAAAACTATGCTGGTTGCATAATTTTACTATATACTCTCTAGGAGCAGGGGGGTCACTGTGGCATGGTGTTACGGTCTCGGCTTCGTAAGCCGAGGGGCGATTTCACTGAACCGTCGTGGTGCACACTAAATCCGTCAGGGCCAAACGTCCTCCAGCTCGCATGGCGTGGAATCTTGGAGAGGACGGTGCCAGCTTCCGTTCATCTTCGTCATCTAACCGTGGTTCAAAATGACGAGGTCTGTTCCTAAATTTTCCTTGTGTTGCTTTAAAACAGGACGTCAATGTAACTAAACTAAACAAAATTGAATCAGGCACGAGAAAGTAGACGCGAAGTAAAATGGAATATTCCTTAGAGTAATTTGTTAAATGCACCAGATGAACGCTTTACGTTTTTCATATGAGAAAAGAATTGCGATTTATAATGTCGAAGGCTTGTGTAGTTAAAATGTAGCTGTGATCAAATTATTGAGTGGGAAATTTTAAAGTTCTATTATAAAATTTCCAAAGAATTTATAACAATACTTGAGGATATCAAATTTTACATTTTTAACTTAGCTAAAAAGTATACTATTTGATTTTATCCAAAAATAATCTAATTCTACATTTTAATTTCAGGCACAACAATGCAGAAACAAATGCCAGTGTATAAAATATAACATTTCCATACAATACTATACTTTATCTAATTATTGAGGGTCAAGGAGTACTCTACTTATTTATCAAGGTCGCAGTGTCCTGGTGATAAGGTCTCAGTTTCGGAACCGCAAACTTTCAGGTTCGATATACTATTCCACAGATGAACCGCTGTGTAAGCGGGCCTGGTGTATATTAAAGCCGTCGGGCCAAGCCTCCTACCACTGGTGAAGCATGGAAGTTTGGAGGAGGGGTGCCAGGTATCGTTCTCGTTATCTGAAAGTGGTTCAAACTTACGAGGTCCATCCCAAAATTTCCCAAGTGTTGCTTTAAAGTGTAATGTTTATGAAACTAAACTTAAAAAGTAGGAAAAATGGAAAATAACTAAAACCTCTTTTATAGCAAAATCTATACGTTATCGAATTTGTTGAAGACAGAATTGACTTCTTATAAATTGGTAAGCTTTGTGTCCCTTTTCAGTGGTCTGATCTTTGATGCTTCTACTATTCTTTTTCTGACATGTTTGGCTTCATCGATACAAAAATTAAAGTAAAAAATATATCTATAAGAATATTGATTTTTTTCAACACATTTTTATATATATTTTACACTTTACGATTATACTTCTCAAAGTGTAAACTAAAAACTTTATGTTAGAGAAAAATGAATACAGTTTTTAATATACTTTTCATATTTTAAAGATATGCTGATCATAAAAATATATAATATATAGTAATAAGTAAATAAAATCAAAAAAGTATTAATAATATAACAATATTCATTTCTCCATAAATATTACAAATAAATAAATAAGTATAAATGATAAGCAAAAATATTTTTTTAAAAATTTTTGTTTGTTAGTATAACTACATATAAATAAATATAAGATTTGATGAATGCGAATGTTTACATTAGATTTGTTTCAAAGTCTAAGTCCAAGAGTCCAATATCATAATTCATAAAAAAATAAACTTGACTTTCTTCAGATGTAACTTTCTTAATATCTCCCTAGTGTAATGTGAGTAACAAAGAGTTTAAATTTAAGGAGTATTCATTTCCAAGTCACGATTATTGACAAGTTAGCTCCTCTGTTTACCTTTTATGAATAAGGTTGGGCGATGACCAAATTTAACCATCGTGATAGATCCTCCTAGAGAAATCGATATTGCTTGAAATATCGCCATTCCATTCTTTATTTGCAATTCTTATAATAATGAAATGTATTATTCTTTTTGCTAAAAAATAAGATGTAAATAACATCTATTAAACACATATTAATTTATAAAAGCTTTTCCAAAAAAGAGGAATTTTCAGTGGCCTTGCTGATTTTTATTTATGTAATAAAAATATTCATGTTTTATTCTTCCAATATAATAATTAAAATATAATAATATCAAAATCATTTCAATAAAGAGAAATGAATTTTGTTGTACTTAAGTTCCCATTTCCATTAATATCATAATATTTTATTTTTTCAATAGTAGAGTAGTTTTTGAAATGTTACATTCTTTAATGTTAGTTTAGAATATTTCTGACCATTTCAATCTCCACATATGTTCAAAATATTTTTGCCATTCACTCGTAAAATCGAATACTTTTGAAGTATTGTGAATTCTAATGTCATAAAAATTTATTAGAAATGTATTAGTGATAGATTTAATTTAAATATGCAATTAATTGTATACGAAAAGATTAGAACAAAAAGGGTTTGAACATAAAATCTGAGAAATCAAAAAGCAGTTAAAATCTTATATAGTAACAGCAATGTCGGATGATATTAAGTCAATTCTTATCTTGAAGCCTACCCATATAAATAGTTCTTCTTGTGCTATATCTATGGAATAGCCAGTTGAATCATTTGATACAAAAATACGTTAAAGAACTATGAAATATTCATCTTTTTAATATTGGAATATCTGTTTAATCCAAATCAGTGTCTTCTAATAATGTGGCTGTTTTAGGAAAGTTCATGTCTCTTAAAATGAAACTCGATCTCTATCTCCCCTCATTAAGTCTCGGAGCTTTGAAATGCAATAATCTCTACCATCTAAGCCATAGTAAAAACGAATTATTCTTTCACGCTGAATCAATAAGCATTAAATATGTGGATATATGAGAAAGATTTCATTGGAAACTCTAATTTTTTTAACTAAAAAACGAGAACTAATGAATGAAAACTACAAGATAAATAAAACCTTTTATAATGTACAAATAAGCTCATATGGAAATATAAATTTCTAGCAGAATTAAAAAACAAATTTTGACTTTTTATAAAAAGCATTATTACCAGGATGTATGCAGGTTTATAACCAAACATATACCAACCAGATGGAGTGGAATCCTTAACCCCTTTGTGCATACTTTCTAAAAATCATGCCAGAGAACGCCTTGATTTGCATTGACTTACAATAGTTGCTTAATATTAGCTTTTGACATGAATTTAGCATTTTTAAGGAGTCTGTCATCTCATCCTTGGGGAGCTTTTTAGATATTTTTACGAAATTTTCTGAGGGGGTTCGTTTGGATAGTGGAAGTCATATGGTGTGTAGAACGCTCAATGAGCAGACGGCAGTTGAAAATAAAATAACAGCATTTATTTACACGAAGACACACAGGACAGCACAAAAGCGACAACTATATACAGCACAGAAGACGATTATCTTCACCTGAGACGTGTAGCATACAACAGCATACAACCAGAATCTACTGCAGACAGTAGCGCACAGCTCAGTTCAGCACGAGCTTAACTCCGTCGCTGCTCACCGTCGTTTCCGCCTCCTCCGCTCCGTCTTCGGACTTGGATTACTGACTTGACTTCTCTGGCAGCTGCAGCCCCTTTTATAGGTCTCAGGAGGCGGGGCTAGAAGCCTCTCAACCAATCAGGAACGTTCGAGGCGTATCTCGGTTCCTACTGGACGGATCGGGAAAATTCTCGATGTTTCGGGTATAATCTATTTTGGCGCCAAAGTCGCCAAATTCGTCGCCAAATGGTCGCCAAGTTTGTCGCCAAGCTCTGGTACCCTCGACACGACGCCCAGACTCTGTCCCATGCAGATGACTGTAAAACATTCTTTCCAATGATGGAACCAACTATGCTGGGAAGCAGCATTACGGATTCGTAACAATATTAATCCATGGCAAGCATGAATAGTAAACGAAAAATTTTCGCTTTAGGTACGTTTTTCTCAACCGATTGAAACAATTGGCACAAACTGCACTGCAAAATCTCATTGCAAAGTTGAAACATTTAAGTCACTGTATTTTTTAATTATCATGCTTATATTGATACAGAACTTCCTCCACTAAATCTTGAAAGTCAACTGGTTCGCTTGCAGTGATTCTATGGTGTAACTCAATCAACAGGCCTCAGCAGCAAACGACAACTTTTGTTACAGCCGAGACTACACAAGCGACACATTGCAGCACACTTAATACAAGCAGCAGCTCACAAGAAGTAATCGGTAGATAACAACAATAACGGTACACAAAGAGGAAAGACAGAATTGAGCAGGTGGAGGGAATCTAAGTAGCTATCCACCAAGTTCTCTCCAAACGCCTGCAATTGTCTACTGTCTCCTCGGTTTAGCTATATCCAACTGCAGACTCACTATTAAACGACTGGCTACTCCTTACAGGACTCAATTCTGATTCCATAATAAACTCCATTATTCGGGACACAGCTCAATTCGGCAATCGTTTGAGTTTCATTGAACATTTACGTTCCGGCGGACTGATCCAACTAATTCACCGTTGACACGCTATGCGACTCTAAACCTCTTGAGAACTCTTTTCGATTTGGCCATTTATAGTTTTCGTAGCAGGTCAGAAAATGTTATCGAACAATCAAGCATTTCTTAACTCCTATTAGCTCTATTGCCAAAATTCCTGCAGATCCGAGTATCATATATTTTTTGGTCAAAGTTGCCAAATTCTTGGTTAAATCACCATAGGGTCGCCAAATTTTCCGAAGCAAATTTGGCTTACAAAAGCTGCTTAATATCAACTTTAGCTTGAATTTAGCATTTTAATGAATATATCGTGCGATACGCGGTCAGTTATTTGGCGATTAATTCTCAGAATGAAGTTATAGTATCCAAAATTCGAATTAGTGTTTAGGGGCGTTTTTCCAACTGTTTGGGAAAAAAAATGACACAAAGCTGCGCTTGTAGTAAGAAAAAATCCCATACCAAATTTCAAATATTTATATATTGCATTTTTGAATTATCGCGTTTACATGTTTCTGAAAGCACAGACGACAGACAATCAACCCTTATTCATCTGGCTCAAGCTTTGACAGGTGCATGCAGAAGTTCAATCCGTGTATCTAATCTTATCTATCTAGTTCTCTTCCTTTTGTAGTTATCATATCCACATAGAAATCTGGAAATTTGATGTAAAAACTGTATACCAAATTTCAACCATTTAACTCAAAGCGTTTCTTAGTTGTCTTTATTGCAGACTGATGAACATTTTCCTAAAATTTGTTTTTCGAACTCAGGGAGTTCTAAAACGTAGAGATTCGTCAAAATCTCGAGTTCGAATATTTTAACGATTACTATACATTCTCTTTACTAAATACACGAGAAAGTAAAAATCAGTAAATAATGCATAAACTGAAGAACTTGAAGAAAGTATTCTTTATAAAAAAATAAATTCTAATATCAAATGAGTCAAATTGGCAGACACCTATAACAGAGAAATTAGATTAACTATAATTTCCTACCCAAAATTAATCAGTTAAATAGTTTAGAACCAGTTTAAAGTAGGTCAGTTATGCTTGTTGAAATAGTGTTAAACGGAAAACATGTTATCGAACTATTCTAATTTCCATTTCCTGAAAATTGCGAAACTTGTTTAGAAGGCAGAAAATAGTTTTCAATTTATTCACCTCTTCTTGCTCTTAATTTTAATTTTACGTGAGAACGTTTTTAGGAAATAAATTTGCTACTGAAATAAATTTTGAATAAATTAAGACTTGTTTTAAAGATAAAATTTTACTTTCCATTTTTGTGAAATGAACTCAGATGGCTGAAATTACGAGTTTACGAAAAATACTTTTTATGTAAATACTTTCTTAAGCAAATTCTTATACGTAATTCCAATGTAATATGCTTCAAAAGTTTTGAAGTGAATATTATGAAGCACGAACTGTAAAAACAACAAAGAAGAACGGTTTGAATTTTGATGCTTCGTATTAGAAATATGTTATTTTGTATTATATTTTCTCACGTTGTATTTTACTTTTCCTTTTGTCCAATTTGAAAAAAAATGAAGGAAAATAATTTGAATTAATCAGCATATAATAATGATAAATCGAAAACGGATATATATCGAAATTATTGCATTTTTCATAGGAATCACAATTTTATTTTCATCTAATAGATATATTAAATGTTTTCACAGCAATTGTTGCATTATTGCTATCATTTACCTAATTTTTGTTCATTTATATACTTTACAGTTTTTTTAATTAGCCACATTTGACGATTATTGTTTTATTAGGTTATTAAATGAACAATGTCGAATGCATTTTTTAAAATTTTAATTTATTTTATACGATTTAAAATGAAAAAAAATATTGTAGGCACAAATTGAAAGTGTATATATTATGGAATATACATGGGAATGAAAATCCTATTTCAGAATTAATGCAGAAAAAAAGTTATTTTTTATCTTAATTTTAACACTTGCAAAATCTCGTGATTAAATATTTTGATGGATGGGTTCGAATTTCATATTATTAAAAGGCACATGAATGGAGCTTTACTCTTAAAAGGTTTTTTTTTCAATCCAAACTGAAGCATACCTAACATTAAAAGCATCGTGGTATTGTAAATTCGATTTAAAGAATTTATCTATATCTATACTTATAATAAAGCTCAATGTGTGTGTGTGTATGTTGGCGCTCTACAGGACAGACCATTCAACCTACAGCTATCAAATTTGGCACGTGTATACCTTGGAGGCCGGGAATCTGCAACTGGGGGTTATTTTTTCGAATTCTTAATTAGAATTTTATTTATTTAAAAATTAAGCGAAATTTTGACTTGTTTCTGCTATAACTTCCGAAAATATTACCGCACAAAAAAGATTTTTACATGAAGTTAAAGATCAAAAATTTATCTTTTAAATGATACTAATGTTTTAATCTTAAAATTAAATTTCTAATTTTAATGAATTTTTAAATAAATATTTTAACAATGTTTCTCAATAATTTTTTTCGTCATAAATAAAAATCAGGATTAAGCACGTTTCGCATTCATGAGAAAAAAATAGCTTTTTTCAAAGTGTTGCCATCACATTGATTAAAGCTCTAACTGAAAATAAATTAAATCTTTTTGGAAATGAAATCTGCAAAATTATAATTTTCGGTACGTGTCTGTAGGAAATGAAACAAATATGAAATATTATTTTTTCTAAAAAATAAATTCAAGAAAAATTATTTTATGATCTTTTACACTCTCTATACAGGGTGTTTATTTAGTCCCGGACCCATTTTGATGTTTAATGACACATAAAATAATGAAGATATAAACAAACTTATGGCATTTATTGATGGAATAACTCAAATATTTTCCTTTTCAGGTTTGAATATTTTTACTTTTGTAAATATCGTCTGCGCGTGTGGTTAATTTCAGATAATTTCATTTTCCAGTCTAAATATCTGTACTTTTCTAAATATCGTCTGCTTATTAATTGCATTTTTCTCTTTTTTGTTTTTGGCAACTATTGAAATGTTATGTGTACTTTTGATGTGTTTGTTCTATGTAGTACAATGTAGTTTGTTCTATTTGTACTATGTAGTTTGTTCTATGTAGTATGCGATGTTTTATTCAAGCGGATATTAAGGAGAATACATACATCACAAGATAAAGCACATACTTTATGGCGATCATAGAGTTAATTTCCAATCAACTAAATCACTGACTTTTAAGAGTTAATTTCCAATCACTTAAACTGACTGATTTATGAAAATGTGAATATCACTATTCAATAAATAAAGGATAATTTTAGATTTTCCGTCGATCGGTTCAAAGAAAATACGCCAATCAGCGCGCAGGTTACACAAGATTAATTGGCCTAAGATTATGAAAATGTTGAGTTTTTCTAAATTTTTAACATTTAAAACTTCATAAATAAGTCTTAGTTGATCGTGGAAAATAGAAACATTCATACATTTATTTAAAATTTGGTGTGTCCAGAATATTTCTCAGAAAATGATACCTTACTGCATTAAATTTAGACTTCATAATTTATGAAATATATTTATAGGCAGGAACAGAATATTATTATTGATTTCATTTCAATCCTTTTGAAAGCAAAACTAAAAACTAAATTTTATGCTGATTCTCAGAAATTTTTGTTGAATTATTGTTTGAGATATTACATAAATTATGAAAAATATTTTGTAGTTAACATAAGACTTAAATACCGAGCGATTCTGTTTGCAATACTCGCATTCAATAATAATAATAATTAATAAATAACAATAAAGATGATAAATAAAATAAAACGCTTGGTTTTATTAAAAAATATCTTAATATTAATTGCAATTTCATCATTTACATTTTAAATTAAAGTTGAAATTTTGTCGGAAATGACAACAAATTAGCAAAATATATATAGTAAATTGAACGAAACGATCTAAACAGTATATGTTTGGTATGACTATCAAAATGTGAAGATTAAAAATGTTTTGTTGAGAATCCTTTAAGAGAACAGTTACTTAAAATATCTAATTGAAAATTGTAGCGAGCGGTAATACTGGCGAACCGGCTGGTCGCCAAAACTAGTACTTATAATAAAGCTCAATGTGTGTGTATGTGTGTATGTTGGCGCTCTACAGGCCAGACCATTCAACCTACAGCGACCAAATTTGGCACGTGTATACCTTAGAGGCCGGGAGTGTGCACCTGGGGGTTATTTTTTCGAATTTTTAAATATAATTTTATTTATTTAAAAATTAAGCGAAATTTTGACGTGATTCTGCTATAATTTCCGAAAATATTAAAGCACAAAAAAGATTTTTACACGAAGTTAAAGATCAAAAATTTATCTTTTAAATGATACTAATGTTTTAATCTTAAAATTAAATTTCTATTTTTAATGAATTTTTAAATAAATATTTTAACTATATTTTTCAACAATTTTTTTCGTACAAAATAAAAATAAAATTTAGGCTGCTCAAGCACGTTTCGTATTCATGGGAAAAAATTAGCCTTTTCCAAAGTGTTGCCAGCACATTGGTTAAAGCTCCAACTAAAAATAAATTAAATCTTTTTGGAAATAAAATCTGCAAAAATATAATTTTCGGCACGTGTCTGTAGGAAAGGAAACATATATGAAATATTATTTTTTCTAAAAAATAAATTCAAGAAAAATTATTTTATGATCTTTTACACTCTCTATATTATTAATCCAATTATATATTAATTATATAATCTCTATATTATTAATCCAGTTATATTTTAAGGCAAGTTTCGTTTAATATGAACAGGATATCCATTCAAATCAGGGCCACACAGCTGATTTGTAAACCTTTAGTATGTCACAGATCTGCTAAAATGGTCTAAATGTAAAATGATTATATTTTATGTAACTTGATTTAATAAATGCTCTAATAAATAATGAATTTCTGATTTTACATTAAGCTTGTGCTGTGGAAATTACAAATAACAAAATGTTCTTGAAATACTAATATTTTAAATAAAAAGAGTTAATTTCCAATCAACTAAATCAATCACTTAAAATTTGGTGTGTCCAGAATATTTCTCAGAATATGATACCTTACTGCCTTAAGTTTAGACTTCTTAATTTTTGAAATATATTTATGGGCCGGAACAAAATATTATTATTGATTTCATTTCAATCCTTTTGCTGAATTTTTTTTAATTATTGTTTTAGATATTACATAAATTATGAAAAATATTTTGTAGTTCACATAAGACAAATACCGAGCGATTCTGTTTGCAATACTCATATTCAGTAATAATAATAATAAATAAATAACAATAAAGATGATAAATAAAATAAAACGCTTGGTTTTCTTTAAAAATATCTTTATATTAATTGCAATTTCATCATTTCCACTTTAAAGTTGAAGTTTCACCGGAAATGACAATAAATTAGTAAAATATATACAGTAAATTGAAAGAAACGATCTAAACAACAGTATAAGTTTTTTATGACTATCAAAATTTGAAGATTAAAAATGTTTTGTTTGAGAATCTATTAAGAGACTAGTTACTTAAAATATTTGATTGAAAATTGTAGTGAGCGGTAATACTGGCGAACCGGCTGGTCACCAAAGGCGGCTAGTTAAAAATAAACAAGAAACTGTATGAAAATGAAATAGATACCATTAAAGAGATAATTCCTTGAGTTTTAAGAGTAAAAAACGTTTTGAGAAATTAAAAGTTTTGGAAGTCATCTATTTCTAATAGGTGAGTCGTAACGAGTATACATAGAGATTGTTAAGCCTATTTTTACTCTCGTTTATTGAACTTCCATATTAAAGTTTATTTCATATCTTCTTTTGCATCTTCTGATTGAATGAAGTGTTTGACATAGCAAGTAGCATTTATAATATAATAATTTTATTTAATTAATGAAGCGTTGAACTAAGTGCAGCTGTAAAAACTCTGAAAAAGCAGTCTGCTTAAACATTTATACATCTATATGTTAGCAATTCATTGTTACCATTCCGTAATAAGTAATAAGAGCGATTTATGTGACACGTACGTTATATTAGTTAGCGATTTATATATATAGATTTTTTTTTTGTTTTATGTTATAATGTACATGACTATAATATAAAAATATTATTGCTGCAAAATGGCATTGCTTAATTTTATTATATACTAGCCGGTTTTGGCGACCAGCCGGTTTGCCAATCTTAATGAACGATAAAATTTTAATAATTAAATATTTTATTGAAATCACATTTAACTTGCTTCTTCATTAAAATATTTTAAAACTTCAAATTTTAATAGTCATATAAGTCACTCATAATATTATAAAGATTTTCAGCCATAACGTAATATGTATCTCTCTAATTTTCTATTAGCTCCCGTGGAATTTATGCTTTAAATTAAAGTGGAAATGATTAAACTGCAATAAATATAATAATTTTTTTTTATTGAAACGAAACATTTTTTTAAAATTATGAGTACTGAAAACAGAGTCGTTGAAGGGCACTAAAGAATATTTTTCTTAATTTATATAATAACTCAAGAAGTTTTCAACAAAATTTTCTCAGATTCATCACGAACAGTTCGATTAATTAACAAAGTTTAGTTTTAAATGCATCGAACACTAAAAAAATAAACAGAATAGTTTGAAATAATATGTAGAAAACATATTAAGCCTTCAAAACCAATCTTAACACAATGGGCATGCGTGAATTTTCAACGCCTATTATGGTAAGGCAAATGCGTGAATTGGGGTAACGCTATGCAGATTAGAAATTTTTAATTTCCTTTATTATGTTTTATTTTTATTCAAAAGTATTTCAGAATGAATTTGAAAGATCGATTAATTAACAATGTTTAATTTTAAATGCATCGTTTGAAATAATAAACAGAATCTGAAAATTTCTTAAGCGTATCCTCTTTAGCGTGGGGAAACAAACTGAAGCCTTACTCATTTGGCGGTGGAGAAATGAAAATAGTTTTTTGACGGGAAAGTTAATTTTTAATTAATAATTAAAATTCTAATTAAAAATTTAAAAAAAGGAAACCCAGGTGCACATTTCCGACCTCCAAGGTATGCATGTGCCAAATTTGGTAGCTATAGGTCGAACGGTCTGGCCTGTAGAGTACCAACACACTGAGCTTTATATAAGTATAGTCAATAAGTGAAATGAATTATTTTAAGTAAATAAAAATGGAGAAACTTCACACAGATCTTTTTTACTCTTTTAAAACTTAAATTGATTATTTAAATGTAAACACATTTAAAAATAACATAGATAACAAACTTATTACAAGAATCAGAAGGTTTTCTTTTGATCTTCTAATATTTTTACCAATAAACATGAGTTAAATGGTCGCAAAGCAGTTATGTTCATCAAAGTTCATTTACCTATTTTGTTTGATAACTCCAGATCAGCGAAAATGCTAGGTTGAAATAACAGCTTTTATTTGACATTGCAATTACTGGTGCGTTTCAGAGATTCTTGGACCAATAGAAAGTTTCTTTAATAGGAAATGTAAAATCCAATTTTAAGGATATAAAAAATAATGAAGTCACAAGAAAAAATTAATCAAAAGAAAATATCTCTTCCATGATGAATATCACCACATTTTATATAATATGGTGATAAATTTGTTAGTTAATTGTGATTTGTCGATACTGTTGAGGAGCTTATTATCCAATCAATATGACTTAACATACAGATTATCAGCGACAGTGTTTAAAATACAACTAAAGTTTAGAGTTCGAAGAAATAATTATTTAACCTTCCTTTTTAAGCCATTCGGAAATATGACTTATTATTTCTCATCTCCTTTCAGTTAAAATTTGTGAAAATTTTAAGTGAATCATTAGATTGAATTTCATTTGTTGACTGGTTAATAAATGATTATAGTAACGATATATTTGATTAATTAATCGGATACTTATTATCCATCGAAGTTCGTTGATTAACGCAACTTTCCCTAAGTACACGTTGGTTAAGTTCACGGATTTAAAAGACTCCATATAAATGAGCGGGTTTCTGGTTTCCTGTTGGGTGTAATAATGTTGTAGATATGAGTTACCTCCACTCAAATAAGGAAATGAGATGACATACTTCTTACGGAAACAACTGGACTCTTATTATGGTTCTCAAAGTCATAGCCATTAAAGTTCCAACCACAATATCAGTTTTTTCTTATCAGGAAAATCTATTATTCAGGTGACAATGGATGGTTTGACAGAAAAGGGATAATATTTTCAAAGTTTTTTAATATTTGGAAATTAATCAGTCGAAGTAGTATGATATGAATTAGAGGAGCAATGGAAAGATAAAGGATATTTCCATTCCTTTATGTGGAAAAAATGATTCACAAAGGCCACGAATTAGTTAAAAATTATAATATTCACTATCTTAAAAGTTATTCAGTGAGTTTAGAATATCCTGCAGCTCTTAGAACATAAAACCTGACGTCATTTTATCACTTTTGAGATATGAATGAATAAAAATTCAATTCATAGTAAAAGCAAGATGTTAAACAAAGAGTTTTATTAATTAATGTGCTAACGAAGGGCATGGGTAACTTTAACTAATTTTTAATAACCAAAACATTTTCAAAACATTACACATTGAAAAACATCATTTTATATGTTTGTCTGATACTTACGGATATCAAACCAGTGTTTGATGACTTAAATCTGAATCCTCTTAAAATTCCATGATCATAGAAGTCAATTATTAAAAATATTTTATTCAAATGGTACTTCGTTACATACCCAAAAATATTTTAAAGAATTATATATGGATTATTATTACAGAGTAAGAACTCATTTTGCAGTTAGATTTGAATTATGAAATCTTCTTTAAAAAACGCGGTTTGTATATTTATTTATTTTAAAAATGCACGTGAGTTTAAATCAGAAATTGGGATGCATCCATCCTCAAATGAAAGTTTGAAAGTTCCAATAAAAGATTTGCCAATATTTCTGCTAAAAGATTCAGGGAATTAAATTGGGAAAAAAATTCGAACTGAGCTTTGAGATTTCTGTTTTCTTTTGATGTCTTCTACGAAGCGAACGAAAATGTTTCCTGTAACTTTTTGTAAGAACACATTGAAATCAAAATATTCTAATGTATGGAAATCACCTATTTCGGCAGATGTTTTTCTTTTGGCTATTTTGACATCTACTTTATTCATACACACCAGCTAACCTTTATAAGAAAGTGAAAGCTTATTATTTTGCTAAAGAAAAATATATTATAAAAAAAGAAGAAATGTTGAAGAAGAAGTTTTTTCTTTTATTATTGGATTTATTTTCATCTCCATTTAAACATATGATATCTAGCATCTCTTTCAAATATTCTCTAGTCACATACCTTCAGGGAATAAAATAATTTGCTTGATTTGGCTTTGATATGGCCATTTCATGTTTTGCAGATTGATCGTAAAGATCAATCGATTAATCGTTTTCAAGATTAATCATCGACCACTATCGTTACATTTCTGAGTTATCCTTTTTCCGTATAACAGTATAAAAAATTAAACTTTTTAGCCATAGTTTTCACAAATAAATAAATAAATAAAATCTAAATAAATAAAATAGAATTTCGTACATTAAAATGATTTAATTAAATAAGGAATAAATTAAATAAATCATGTTTAACTTTGAATTTGTTCCATTTTTTATTCAATTCTATTAATACAGGTGAAAATACAAGTAACAGTTAATAAATATTATATTTTAGTAACATCAGTATCATATTTAAAAAAATAAGATTCATCTTTTTATCTTTTTCAGAAAAAAAAAAAAAGAGTCCAGTTAGTCTAAAAATGAAAAAAGGCCTTTAAAAAGAGCAAGTACTTTTTTCTATTGAATCTGCATAGAAAAATGAGAATTGTATTTAAAAATACCGTTATACCATTTTTAATGTTGTCTTTACAGTCGTTATTCAGAAAAGGGTTGAAAATTGACTCTAAAATAAACATTTTGTTTCAGTTATTAAACTTGAATGTAAGATAGTCTAAATGATATACATACTATTCACAAGTTGGCATTAAAGAAAAACGAAACAGCGACATTTAAAAAGCAGATAAAGTATGTAAAGAAACAGGAAAACAGAAATTATTCTTACTCTTTATGCCGGAATTTCACTCGACCAATTATAAGACTGCCAGTAGACAGCGCATGTGCAGAAAGGGATTTTTTTTTAGTTTACCCCAATTTCATAAGATAGATTCAGGCATTCCATGCTTCATAAAATAAATGATAATCATAGTAAAATAAAAAAAAGGTCAACATACTTAGATTTGGAAAACTACAGAAAAAAAAATGGCAAAAAAAATTACGAAAGAAAGAATAAAGAGCAAAACAATGTTAAAATTAATCAATTCACATAAAAAAAAAAACCGCGAAATTATACAAACACATGCGCAGTAAAGAAAAAAAAATTACAATACAGCGACATGTTGCTGTCCTGTAGAAACAATTACTTGCCATCGGCCGAACAGCATTTTTCAGCCTTTCTACGCGTGCGCTGCCTACTGGCCATCTTGTAACTAACTGGCCGAGTGTAAACCCGGCATTATGCTAAACACTTTTCACAAGCCAAACATAATAGAAGCAAAATGCAAAAAGGGGTATTTAGTTGTAAACTTAAAACTCAAAGAAGTAATGTTTAATAACGCCACCGTAAGTGGAATGGATAGATCGGATTACTGAATATACTAATATCCTGTAGCTAAAGATACAGAAAAAAAATAACATTAGAAGACTCTTCAGCTTCTGTGTGGGATTCATCATGCAGTGGGATTCATCATGCTACATCATGCTGTGTGGGATTCTTTCGTAACTTATAAATAACACAATCAGTTTTTTAATGAAATTCCTTTGATGATTTATCCAAGATTGAATTGTTTATGATAATGTTCGCTTCATTTTTACTCATTCATTTTACTTTTAAAGAATATGAAATTCACCTAATTTAGTTAACAAACACATTTTAAATTTATGGAAAATCATTACTTTAGGTGAAAAAAATAAAATCATTACAACGTTATGCCCTATCTACTCTCAAATAAAATTTTAAAAAGTTAAAAGAATGCAAATATTTTTTTACTGATTTTTCTGAACCAGCCTGTTTTGATAAACACTGCTCCTTGGCAATTTATAAAACATTTGAACAAACGAATATATGCAGCAATTTTTCTCTTTGAGTGGCGTTGCTATTATAAGCCGCATTATTTGCCTGCTGATCTCTTAGACAAATGACATTCTTTTATTTGCATTGTTATATTTTATATAAAGCCAAATACATTTATATTTTAAGTATTTAGTCTTAGAAATTTTTAAAGCATTCCTGGATTTTTTTATTATTTATTCTCATTTCAAATTCACTTGGAGACAATCGTGGAGCTGTAAAGAAAGCATTGCTAAGCGCCGATTTCTGAGTAAGTTTACATGGGTTATTTTTTGTATTGTGTAAAAGAATACGTTATAAAGCCATATTTGATTAAAAATTAAAAATTAAGCAGGGAAATATAAATCTGAGCGTTGAGCCCAGATTAGCAAAAAATTAGAGATGTGAAATGACTTTTAGTAGATTGTGCATTCTCGCTCCTCGAGTATTTGTAATAAAAGCGAGAAAAGATGAAAACTATTGCTCGATGATTTCAAGAAGCAAAATATGCCCAAGTGATTACATTTTTAAATTTTTTTTATTTCATTTATCATGTCTTAAGAAATTCAAACGATTTTTAAAATTAAAAATAGACTTTAACATAGGTAATTTTGCTAATTGTTAAAAGAAAAAGGAGCATAAACAAAAATCGATGCACAAATCAGCACTCATACTATTCTATTTACCAGCAATTATTGATTAAAAACAAATGTCTATGTGAAGAAAAAATTATTATTCGAACAATCGATTTCGCAAAGTTTGCTAGATATCTTGTAAAGCATCGGAAATTTACATTTCATTTTAAATTTTAATGTCACTTATACATAAATAGATGTGATATGTTACTGGATAGTACAATCCGATTCATCTATATACTCATGAAAAGATTGCTCATACTTTATAGATTTGACAAAATGTTCTTAACTTTCTATGTTAAGTATTCAGTTTCACGTTAAAACAGTTTTCGAAATTATAAACATACGAAATTATGCTATTTCTTGCATGTCACAATAATGGAATATCCTTTTTAAATCGTGTCTGATGTTAAGAATACTTCAGGCTTTTGCAGATTTTTAGAAGTAAAATTAAAATCATTCTTTTTATAAAACAAAGAGAAAAGAAATCAGAAAGAATAAAATATTCCATATCCAAGTCGGCATTTAACTATACTACTCCATTCACATAGAAAATTTTTCGTAATGTTTTTCTTGCTTTTTCCTTCTGCAAAAAAAGAAAAAAATCAAGTTCTTTAAAGTACTGGTAATTTTAGCGCCTTATGAAGTTTGCGTTTCTTTCGAATATGAACTCTGTCGGACGGTATCTTACTTGTTCATGCTGTTTTACATAAAATCTATGAATAAATGCATAGAATTCGTGT
>JAPMOR010110571.1:0-12971 GCA_026543865.1 Argiope aurantia
GATGGGGTATGAATGCATCTAATCCCAGATGGGGTATGAATGCATCTAATTTGATCAAAATTTGCAATGCATGTATTACTCAATCAATTGAATTTGGAGCTCATACAGTAGGTATGGCCAATAAAGCTGGCTTCTCAATTTTGCAAACGATACAGAATAACATTCTTCGATTTGCACTTGGAATCCCACGGTGGACTCCTCTCCCAATCCTATACAAAATATCAAATGAAATCAATATGAAACAAGGTTCAAAAAGAAAAACGTGATATTCTTTGTGAATCAGTTCTCAGCCCGCGAATTTACAGAAGTATCGAGATCAATATCCGAAGTGAAATCTGTAATCTCTAACCGCATTTCTCAAAGACATCCCTGCGGAGGCACATTGGAAAAATATTGACGTCTGAAAAACCTGTCCCTGGGTCAAATTATAACGATTATGGTTCCGGTAAGGTGGGACGCTTGTAAGCATTTCGTTATCAGGACCCATGACTTGAGTTTCCAACAAAGAAACTTGGCTCCGAATACCATTAAACATTTGTATGCCGAGTTCAAATCACAGCTACCCACGGATCTCATTATCTTCGCCACAGATACATCCAAGAATGAGAATTCTACTGCGGTGGCGGCTGTCAACTGCTATTTGAATGTTGTCATAAAGAGAACGGTACATGTCATTAACTTTGTGTTTTCAGGGGAGGACTTTGCTATATCTCTGGTTGTAATGAACTTTGTTAAAGAATATAACGATTATATTTTATTGACTACAGTTTATCCAATTGGACGTCCCAGAGATGCCTAAACTTTCATTCTAAAAGAAGCGCTCTTTCTGTGGCCCGGGCTATATTTAATGCCTTAAAAATATGTTTCTCATTGGAGGTCATATACACTCCTGCCCACGTGGGAGTTGCAGAAAATGAAAGGGCTGATGATTTAGCTAAGCAAGCCTTAACTTCTCCTTACATCTGCGACCGGATCGCGCTTGAAGACATCGGTATGCGCTAAAATTGTAAGACGTAAACAAAGCTTTGAATGGAAAAATTCTAAATATATTGAAAAATTCAAATGGCTTGATGCTTTCATTTTTAAAATACTCAATTTATCTAGAGGTAACGAAGTCTTAATTTTTCGATTAATATCTAGGACTCTTCCAGTCAATGCAGTTCTTCATAAATGTAGGCTCTTTGAATCGCTAAATTGTGCCCATCACCTGATTCCAAAAACTTGTGAACATTTCGTCTTCTCTTGCCTTAAACATGAGGCAGCTAGAGATTCTCTCCGTGCCTAGTTGGGTTATGTTCTTCTGTCTTTAGATTGGATTTGTGATTTCTCCGTTCAGGGTTTTCATGAAGTAAAGGCTATTACTTTCCTTGTTGATTGTGGTAGATTTTAAATTATTTTTGATATTCGTGTTTTGATTTTGTTAACCCGGCACAAGCTGGGAACTTGTTCCGGAACATACGCTGGAAAACAAAGCTTCATCCTTCCTACGTGCTATACTGCGACTATACAAAAAATATAGCTTCGAAGTTAGGAAAAGTACAGAGGGGGAACTGGGAAAAAAAATCTCTTTGTCTCTTATTTGTCTCCTCTCTTAGGGTTGATTCTTCATATCTGTCATCTGTCATATGTCATGTTACAAGCGATTCCCAACGCCAGTTGAATTGGAGAGAGGTCGGGACATGGTTTCATCCCAGTAACATCACGGAAAGAGACCGTTTCGTTGGTCCTGGAGTTGTCGTCTGCGGAGGCATTATGATGAACGGGCGGACTGAGCTCCACGTTTTCGACAGAGGTTCTGTAACTGGAGATCGCTATTGTCAGGAGGTGATCCTTCCCCATGTGCGTCTGTTCCGAGGTGCCATTGGATCAGACTTCGTTTTTATGGATGACAATGCACGGCCACATAGGACTCATGCTGTTGAGGAGCTTCTAGAAAGTGAAGAAATCACTCGAATGGATTGGTCGGCGTGCTCCCCTGATTTAAATCCGATAGAACATGTGTGGGATGATTTGGGGAGACACCTTGCGGCACGATTACATCCTCCTGGGAACACCCGACACCTTAAACAGATGCTGATTGAGGAATGGGCACTCTTACCTCAAGAACTATTGGACAATCTGGTGCTGAGTATGGGGAGACGGTGCGAAGCAACCATTGCAGTAAGGGGAGGGCATATCCCATACTAAGGAACATCTGCTTGCTGTTCTTCCTCTTGGACAGACAATCATGTGTGACGATAATATGAGTTCAATAAAGCCTTTTTTGTTTGATTCCATACTGTATGCATCGTATTCATTTCTGCGCAACTATGCTTTCGTCATTCTTTCAGAACAAAATGCTGTATCTCATTTCTGAATTTCATGTCTCTCAGATGATTTCTCGTTAAGTTATGGCAAAAAACATACCTGTTGCTTAAGTTTTGCACACCAGTGTGTGTATATATATATATATATATATATATATATAATATATAATATAATGTATATATTGCAAGCAGATGGAAGTTCGACGATAGAGAATAGACTTTGCATTTTTAAATTCTCTTTAATCCATCCCGGAAAGACATGTATATATTATTATTATTATGTAACTCTGTCCTTCCTTAAAACTTTATTAATAAAAAATATTCTTATTGTTCATTTTTCAAACTTATCGTCTAAATTACTTTGTTAAGAATGTGTTTGTATTTTACATTAGGCGATTTTTTTTTTTTTTTTTTGCATTTGAATTATTAAAAATTTCGAAATCGCCTTAAGAAAAATTAGGTATTGTCTCTAGAACTGTGATCTCTGCTCTAGACGTATTGTGATATGTTTATCACTTAACTGTTTGGCACTGTCAAAGCTGTCTTTGGTATTGCAGTGAAAAAGATGACTGGAGGTTCTAACGAAATGTACTTCCGCTAACGAATGAGGGGTTTTCCTTCCTTTCTATTGCACGGTATTTATGAATGAGAAGAAAGCTTTATGAAGTCATTAGGTGAATAATTTTTAAAATGAATGTCACGGATCAGCTCGTAAGATTGGTTTAAGGAGGGACTTCAAATAACAATGGGATCTTCTTCATTATTACCCTGAAGACTCTGACCCCAGTAGCTCACAAATATTGTACAATATTGTATGACATTGATCAATATTCCAAATATTGTTTAAAATCATATAATATCGCACAATATTATGCAACAGGCTGTGCTATCTCTAAAATGCAAAGTTATATATCAAATGACGATAAAACCGATTATAATATCTGCTATTAACTAATGGTTGGAAGTCTGCTTCAACTTGCAAAGGTTACCTCCCTATGATTATTATCACAATATATATATTCCTTAATGAATATGAGTAAGACATAAGTGAACGTTCGCTTCGTTTTCATCTCTATTCCGGAAAGGTAGTTGCGATTTTCTGAAAAAAATTGAATAGATATGAAGTAAAATGAAAGCTGACGCATTTACTATCGAATTCAAGCATAATTTCATGCCTCTAATAAATAAATGTCATTTACAAGAATTCCATTATTTTTCACAAGTCGCTTGCTATTCGCTTTTTTTTTTTTTTTTACTTAGGTTTTTGAAATTGGAATCAATTTTTGTATCATGCAATAAATATATTTCCTTGTTTTCATGGATTTGATACAACTAATACGGAATAGTAGGATTATTTTCCCTCAAGTGCATTACATTTTACTTTCTCGTATACGAAGTTTACAAAGAAAAAGTATTGTAATCGTCAAAAAATTTGAATTCGAGATTTTGACGAATCTCCACGTTTCAGATCGCTTTGAATCCGCACATTTATGAAATTAGTCTGTCTGCCTGTCTGTGAATGCAATAACTCTGAAAGGACTTTAAGCTAAACGGATGAAATTTGGAATATAGTCTGTATAATCAAATTTGCAGATAGCTGAGAAATTTTGAACCAAATTCATTCAGAGAAAATCTGTCTGCCCAGCTGTCCAAAATAAGTTAACAGAACTACATAATTAAGAGAGGTTTATGGATGAAATGTGGAGCACAGATTTAACATCTAAAGTGTAGATAGCTGTCAAATTCAGAACCAAATCGGTCATGGTGTTGACCGTCTGTTGGCTTGTTCTTTTGCATGCATATAAAGGCCTTATCACACGGCAAAATACCGTCTACACTTTCGTTTACAAACGACCACGAAAGTGTACGTCACTTGAGCATTTGCTGTCTGGTAAACCTAAAAAGAATGGTGTACTTTATGGTGCATTTATCGCTCTTTTTTCACTGCTTCTACTTAGTGAATATCTGCAGTTTTCTCATTTCATAACTCGTTGGATTCTGTTGCTCGAGTTGTTGGATTCTGTTGAATTGCTCGGTGCAAAATGGATTTTGCTAAGACAGCGCTATTGTGCATTATCCTGGGAACAGTGCTAAAAGAAAAAGAGAAATCGAAAAGATAATTGTGGTCGCGGAAATGGCTGCTTAGACGTAGACAGAAAGGCTGCTATGAAAATCTAATGAGAGAATTGGCTTTGGAGGTAAGCAAAAAATTAGCTTGCATTTTTTATATAAATTGTTTGATAATTTTACGGAATGATGCAGCTATAAAATGAATTCTCTATTATTATCTTTGCTTAGAAATTGCACTGTCCTTGCTTAGTGGAGTATTTTTTTAATTAATTTATTTGCAATACCTAAGATATGCATTCCAGATTTGTCTATTGATTATTTACTTTTAAGGAATTTTAATTATTAGCACATTTTGTATTAATGAAGAGAATTGATATTGTTTGAATGTTCAAACCATTCAATCATATAATCTTAAAGTAGTTCAGTTTGAAAAATTAGAATTGCATTTTTCAATTTAGGATGCTGAAGGTTATAGAAGATGGCTAAGAATGAACGCAGCATCATTCGAGTATCTTCTATCATTGGTATCTCCTTATATTTCTGGAAGAGATACGAACATGAGAATAGCCATCACTCCAGGAGAAAAACTTGCTGTGACCCTGAGATACCTTGCATCTGGTGAGATTTTTTTTCACTTATTACATTACTCTTTACATTAAAAAGATAAGCATTTTAATATTTAAATAACAATTATTTGTTTTCTTATCTTTATCTCTGATAATCCAGGTTTTTCCCAAAAATATATGGTTTTTTTCTCTCCATCTTTACATAATATAATTGAAATAGCATCTTTGATTTTTTTTTTAAATGCTTGCAAATAGTTTTCAAAAATTTAAATTTCATTATTGTAGTTATCAAAGATGAGGATATCTTCAGATATTGGATGAATAATGGATTATATAAACCACAAATTCGATTTGTATGTTGCATGTAGTATTTTTATATTGTATTAATGAAATAATACAAATTAGCAGCATGTTTTTTATGTTCGTTTACCTTTATAGGTGAAACACGAAGCTCCCTATCTTTCCAATTTCGAATTGCCCAAAACACTATATCAGGTATGTTGAATTTATTTGTATTTCCCTATATCATTTTTTGCAGCATAAAATTTATATATTTCAAATTCTATTTTTGAATTTCCTTAGGCATTATTAAATTGGTGTGCAATGCACTTGTGAAAGTGTTAAGCCCAAATCATCTGCATTTGCCATCAACAAAGACTGAATGGGAAGCTGTGAGCGCCGATTTTTACACTATGTGGCAATTTCCTCAGTGCATTGGTGCTCTGGATGGAAAACATATAAAAATTTCTCCCCCTCCAAACTCTGGTTCACTATACTATAATTACAAAGGGGACTTTAGTATTGTATTATTGGCTTTAGTTGATGTCAATTTAAAATTTCTTTTTGTAGATGTAGGGACAAACGGTAGAATAAGTGATGGGGGTGTGTGGGGAAAAGGTAAATTAAAGTCAGCTCTGGATAAAAATGCATTAAATATTCCAGTGGCGAATACTTTGCCATTAACTAATACTAAAGTGCCTTATGTAATTGTTGCTGATGATGCTTTTCCTCTGTCATTCAATCTCATGAAACCTTATCCTGGCAGAGGCTTGAATGAAGAGGAAAGGATTTTCAATTATCGTCTGTCTCGAGCACGGAGGGTTTCCGAAAATGCATTCGGAATTCTTGCTGCTCGATTTCAAATTTTCAAGCAGATAATTCTAACAACTCCAATGAATGCGACAAAAATTGTTTTGTCATGTTGTGCTCTACACAACTTTTTAATCTCTAATAATTCCAACATCTATATACCATCCTGTAGTATTGATGTAGAATTAATTGAGAATAAAGAAATTCAAAGGGGTGACTGGAGGCATTATGCATCTGAAGCCTTTATTCCATTATTGAAGAGAAAAGGTAACCCTGGAAAAATGGCTAAAGATATTCGTAAAAAGTTCTGTAGATATTTTAATGGAGTTGGTGCCGTTAAATGGCAGAACGATATGTGCCTTTTACATTAATTTTTACATGTATTGTTTATTGTATATATTATACTATTCAATTGGCATTTATTAAATCTGTTACATAATAAAACTTTTTTTATTGCTGTACTCATTTTCAGTAAGTTTTGTGATAAAATTTGGAATAAATTGTTAATTAGTGATCTCATTAGCTTTCAATGTATGAAAAGCCCATGATAGTTTGAATTAAAAAAATTACAACTATTATTGCTATCTTATCAAACTTACAGATAAATTATGAAGCCTGTACAATGAAATTCCATTATTCAGTAATAAATTCCTACTTCTATTGACATATTTATTTTCAGCTAAGAAGTTATTATATTAGTTGAAATTAAATCATGAATATAATAGGTATTGTAAAATCAAACAAGTTGTACATTCATCAAATTTGAAAATGTTTTTCATTCCTTTGTTGATCTTATTGTATTATTCAACTGGTTGTAATGGTTATTAAAATTTGTAACAATGAATTTTGTAAAATAATAAAGGTTTTTTTTTATTATTCTTAACAGTTTTGTTAATTTTTACAGTAATAATAACATGTTAACAAGCAAAAACACTTTTTACTATATCTGCATCTGTACAAATATTGTTAAGTTTTAAGGTAATTCAGCATTTAGTCTCACACTAGCTTTAAAAATTACTCTTTTTTTTAAAAAAAAATTCAATTACAAGGCTGTTTTTTTAATGGTTCAAATCTTTGTTAATTTGTTTCTATGGATCTTTCTCAATGCCAATACATAATCAGAAATAGATGCATCATTCCAAATTAGCTGGTAATTTGTTAAATTTAAAAGAAGCCTGAATTTTATGGTAATGATAAAAGTATGATCGTTTTTATGTTTTACAATAGATGCTCCTGCAGTGTTGCAGGAATTAAAATTATCTTATTGCAGTAATAATTTAAAATTTCAAAAATACACATTTAAAATTAATTTTAAAAATTTCAATACAAAATAAGGCATTAAAATAAACAGGTGCACATATGTATGAATGTTAAAAATGCTTTGAAGCATTTTCTCACCATGCACTATTTAAATAGAAAAACTATTTTTTACATTAAAAAGATGAAACAGTAGCAGAATCATTCATACCTTAAGATTCCTTCAAATGTACTATATGGTAACTATTTCAAGGTTAGAAAACAGAATTAATCCTTACTAATTTTCACATTAACATAGGAGTTGAAATATTTAAATTATATAGAGGCTGTTAATGAACTATTTAAGAAATTATTATCAAAAGATTCAATATGTTCAAATATATTTCACAAAAAGAAAACATTTCACATCAACATTTTTTTTATTATTATTAAGAAATATTTAAGAAAAAATATCTTGTTGGATCTCTCCAAATTCCATTACAAGTTCGAATATTCTTCTGGTAAACTGTTCCCCATACGGTGGTGCCAGTTTTTTTAAAGTAGAGACAACAAGTTGTCCCACAGCTTGGGGAACAGATTCCGAAGCATCACTTTTTTTTTTAAAATTCTGTAGACACCATTTTCAGTATGTCCTCCCCCACATTTGTTTGGCGGCGTCTATTGGGAGGAGGACCTTGATTAAAATTGCTTGCACATCTTTTCTGATGTGTTGTTGATGAAGTCTAGGGGCAATTTTCTTCTATATTCACTAGACTGTGCCACAAAGTTTTCATCCATTTCCTCCACAGAAATATTTTACTATACATTGAAAAATTAATCAAAGGATACATTTAAATGTGCATAGAAATGCCCATGTTAAGAATAAAGGTACCACCCAACTCCTTCAAGGGATTAGATGCTAGACCCTTCTCTAATATTAATCGATTGATTGGTATACGGTTAATTAAGGATATGATCACTAATGATGTATTTAATAAAATTAAATTACATTAGATGTAAAATTCAATTACATTCGATGTTATTTAGTTATACATTCTATTTCAATTCACTTCTTGGCTAGCTTTATCATTCAATTTTAAAAATTAAAGGTCAATGATTAAGCCTAATTATAACTAAATATACATATAAGTTATTCATCAACTAAATAAAAGCATTATATAAGAATTAAAAACATTTTAGCAAAATATACCACTGGTTCTGAACACCCAACATCAGTTGTAAATTAATCATCCATATTTGACTCGGAAGAGCCTACATATATTGTGTCCCTCAGGAACAACAGTCTGTTATAATGCACCATTTTGGTGCAATATCCAGAGCTGCTGAACCTGAAGGCAATCTTGCTTTTTTATCTTCTCGTTGGAAGTACGATCTGAGTGCACAGAATTTATTGCGAAGTATTTCTGGAATAAATTACAACGAATTTAGTATGAAATATATATATATATATATATATATTTCTTTACATAAATATGTGTGTGTGTGCGTCATAATGTAATTTTACGTAGCCAAATATCTTTAACTCAAAAAATTATTTTACGCAATATCAAATTTAATTTTGTATCATTTGACTTGTAAATGAATATAGAATAAATTCTTCAAAATTTTGCTTTTAGTTTCATGAATAATAGGGTATATTTGTAAGAAAGTAGTGCTGCATGTTAATACACATTTACATAAGTAAAACTCAATAATCACAAAAGAAAATTAATAATGAATACGGAAATAACGAGCTAACTGGCCACATTAACCATCTTGTCTAATTTAATGAATAATACAATTATATAACCTGCGTATGGTTCAATATAGTAAATAAATTGCATCCCAATTTTTAAAATAGTTAAACTTCTTTATGCGTTTCATATTTTTCAAATATTTTAACTGGGATTGAAATAAAAAATAATTCAGCAAAATAGATGAGATGCTTATAATTTGTTTTACAATTACATACAGAAATTTTTATCAGGAATTTTTTGTACATATTTAAAAGAATTTTAAAAATTGGTTAAATGCCGCCTTTCTGCATTATCATAAAATGTATTCGTATAAAACGTTTTTTGATCACAACATCATACCGAGAAACATAGAATATTTCACCTACCTGATGTTAAGTGGTCCTCGTCTTCGGGCCATCTTCTTAACATATCTATTTTAATAGGTTCGTATACCGTTTTTTAAAAAGTTTTTTTTTTTAAGATAATGGGTATCAAGGGGATTCCAAAGAGCCGGCTTCTCCTGAACAAGGTCAATGAGAGCCGACTCTTTTTCATTTGTCCACAATATTTTTTTTAGCCATTTTAGCATCGACGTAATGAACGAAAAGTGGAAATAATCAAACTACTTTTCACAAAGTAGTTGGCGTCAGTCGCGCCATTTTTGACACACTACGTCACTATCGAAGTTTGACAAGATTGGTTGAATTTCATTGGCAAACGATATTTCCGTCATTACCGTCTACATTTTCAAGCTGGTTGAAAAAAGCTCACGATGACGGAACACTTGCTTGACAGGTTGCCTGCGGGTAAAAACGGAAAATTATCCACAAAAGTGTAGACGGTATTTTGCCGTGTGATAAGGCCTTAAGTGCGATAATTCATAAACGTTAAAACTTAAGAAAATGAAATTTCGCTCACAGTTTTAGCATCTGAGGTGTACATATTTATCAAATTTTGAAGCACATCTGTGAAAGGTTTGACCATCTGTCGATCTGTACTTTCACATGCATGTAAGAGCAATAACTCAATGCAATGATTCAAGTATTTGAAATTTGCAATATTATCTTGTGATTTCAATTGTAATTCTGTGTCCAATTGTTATTGCAATTGGCGGAAGAAAAGCGTATAAAATATATATTTGATTTTCTGGTACTTGCGTATTAACTAGCATTTCAGCGATTAATTGTCAAAAAAAAAAAAACGCCAAACATTGCTTGCTATTAGGTTCTTTCGTAAATATTATTCCCAAAAGCATGCTGTTAATAATAAACAAGCGCATTTATTTGAGAGTATTCCCGCTTGTTTAAAGGCAACCTTAGTTAAATACTATAGTAGGGTTATTTGTCTAGTTCCTTTAGAATGGAATTAACATCTTATTTTTATATGAGAAGATTGTGTAGTCCTTTATTTTTCTCTGTAAATCTTTTTCTGTAAGTATTGCTGATCTAGCCTACTTTTATCATTCAACAGTGATTTTTCGACTACGAAAAGTTGATCCAGTCATTAAAGCCATATTTCCTTGGTCTGTAGTTTGTGATCCGACTTCTGAAGTTCGTCACATCTTCTGTCGGGAGTAAAGCAACACTCTTTACTTGAAAGGAGTTGGGATGGTTCAACGTTTCCTGTGAAATGTCAGTTTTCAGAGGCTCAGTTTTAGTCACATTAACTTCCCGCTTTAAAAGAACACTAGGGCTATTTTAGGACCGACCTCGTAATTTTGAACCGCGGTCAGATGACACCTGAGGTCGGCAACCCTCTTTACAAACTTCAACACCACATCAGCAGGAGGACGAATAGCTCCGACAGATTCAACGTACATCAGACCCACTTACACGGCGGTGGAAACGAATCTCGAACCTAAAACCCTCTGGTTCCGAAGACAAGACGTTATTACTAGGTTACCGGGGCCGACCAAATGTTGTTCAGATGATAAAGGCTAGTAAGTTGACGGCAATAGACATCGGTAAGATTCGTGTGCCCATTTCGACGGGCTGTTGTAGATTATTAGCAAGAATGCGAATAATAGTTGCAAAGTTTCCACATCGAAGGAAGTTTTTAAGAAATTTTGCAGCTTTCATAGTTTATTATAGAGTGGCATAATAAATCGATTATGGATCTGTAAAATGCATTAATCTGTAAAAATGAAATAAAGGAAAATGCTTTTACTCTTATTCGAAATTTCAAGTCTGATTAAAAGTATTATTTATATTTTTTATTTGAAATTAAGGTTTACATATTCTTGGCGCACATTTTCGTAAAATATATAAGGTAAAAGAATGATAAAATTTTTTTATTGGATTTGAATTTTAATTATTTTAAATTGGTGCATAAATTAAAAAGATTTTGACACAGGAAACCTCTTAATTTTTCCTGTGTTTTGGTGGATATTTTGGAATACTTAAAAAAAGCTAGAAGACAAACTTTTGTACTTATTCAAATTTAACTAACGCATAAATAAACCACACATTTTAGACAGGGGCGTAACGACCGAGGTATGTATTGGTGTAATCTATTGGGACAAAATATTAGTACTTTGTTACTTTTTAAAGCGAAATATCTAGAGGGAGCAAAAATATTAACATGCCATGGGTATCACTTATCATATATTTTGGAACTCAATTAAAAAATAAGGTATTGGAGCGAATCGAACAACTATCCCAGCATACAACAATCATGGCAAAACAGCATTTGTTAAAGGACTGAGGAAGAAAAACCAAACTCTCTATGAATGACAGGCAGGTACAGTTCACAGTGCTGATGAAATAGGAGCAGTGTATTTCAATCTAGAATTTCATAACACATCTCCTTGCCCCTGCGACTATAATTTTTACGATTAATCTAGAATTTCAGATGGATAATCTAAGGTAGCATTTTTCTTCACTTTCAAATAATGCTATCGTTTATTCTTCTATGTTCATTTATTGTATAAAAGAGCTGCTATGAAATTTCAAAACAAAACAATCAAAATTTTTTTTATCTAATATCAGTTTTTTATCTAATATGAGTTTTAGCCAATCACAGGTTTTACAGAGGATACACAGGTTTTGTATCCAACATTGCTCAATTTGTTGCATATATATATATTGCTTTAAAAGGCATCACTTTGTATAATAAATAGAACAATGTAATGAAAAATGATTTTTAAAAATAAACATGGAATGTAGGTGGTGTTACGGTAAAAAAATGACTTCATGATTTGGTCAGTGAAAGTCCATTGAGTCTCTTGGTGCCATTTTGTGATGTTCATACAGTTATTATTGGAATTAAACTTCATCATTGTTACAGTAACACTGTTCTCAATTTTATTAACATATATGATAGGTTACACATAATTAAAATGTATTAATGTGAATCAGCAGTTTTAAGGAAGGTGTCAGGTACCTAACAAATTTATTACAATGTATGCTTGACATACTTCTGGAATTATTTTATAAAATAAATGCCTTTTTTTTTGTATCTGAAGTAAAATTCAACTGCTATGATATGTATAAATATTTATTGTGATTGTAAATTAAATAGCTTATGTTAAATATATTGTTCAATTTTAGATCTTAATTTCCTTTTAATTTAAATTCACAATATAAAAAATACCAATATAATTTGCAGTGAAATTCAAACTCAGTCTAGCTGTCTTAATATTTGTACAGAAAAGATGGGGGTGACAAAAAAAAAAAAAAAAACTTTATTAGAATTTAACTTGAGATATCAAGCAATTGTTTAAATACCTTTTAGCTAAGTTTAGTAAATATATTAGTACAGAACAGAAGAACAATGATTAAATCATGTTATTAAAATACACTTTCAATCATGATGAGGAAACAAAATGCTTAGTGAAATTATGACTGAAGAATTAGCACATGAAGAAGTCGGTTCTTTGATCATGAATAATGGTAAAAGTATCTTATTTTGGAAAAGACAGTTAAACAAAATGGTTGAAAGTAAAACGTTAAATAAATAAAAGAGTTTCA
>JAPMOR010110573.1:0-16037 GCA_026543865.1 Argiope aurantia
TAAAAATGTAAAATAAATATATAAAAATATAATAAACAAATAAATATATAAAATCAGATAAATATTATACTTTGTAGATAAAACAAACTGACTGAAATTTAAATTTTCGAAAAGATTGCAGAAGAAAATAGGTTTATAAGCATAGAGCAGGGTAGAATTTGTAACTTAGAGTCAAAATTATCATCAACATTTTACCAACGCAGTCACTCGGATTTGAATGAAATCGATGCCATTCAAAGGCTGTTAATTCACGTTTTTGGCTTTTCTGGTTTGTTAAAATTTTCAATGGTTGTAAACTTGTCCTTTCAGTGGAAAATTACAATTGTTGATGGAATTATCAACAAATTTATATTTTTAAGCTACTGATATTTGATTTTATTTTAAGGCAAAATATATTTTAAGTTCTTTGATTATAGAAAAGATGTTTTTTTACTTTAGAAAAAGCATCTACGGCATCTGAAAAACGTACCAGGAAGAATTTATTTAATTTATAAAACATCCTATAGCCTTCGGCAACCGGAGTTGGAACCAAGTAGTTTCGTTAGCCCGCTTGAACTTAGTAACTTCTTTAACACATAAAGATTCTGAGCTTAATAGAAATAGCACAGAAGAGAAAAATGAGCATTCGTTCTAGGTATCTGCGCTACTAAAGGCTGATGTTCTTTTTTAGAAGAAATTTTAAGGAATAAATACACTTACCTGTTGAACTAATTCTTCATTTGAACAGAGAACGATTTAAAAATTTCTATAATAAAAACGGCGGAACTTTTCAGTGATGCACACGTTGTTTTGTTTGCTCAATATATGCGCAATATATCATCACAAGAAATCCTCGTTAAGAACAACAGTCGCAAAGAATTCCGTTAGAATAACAAGATTATTTTAAAATGGAAAATTGTGCAATAAAGGCAGACGATTTCAAAAGCTCTAGCAGATGTTTTTAATTTTTTACTTTCCATTCACACAATATTCTTGAACAGACGATTTTAATAAGAATAAATTAATTCAGTGAGAATTGTAAAAAAATAAAAATAAATAAATATAATCTATTCGAAATTTACTTAAAAATAATACCAGAATGTTGAATTAGCAATAATAATACTTTCAATTATAATACGAAATTTAATTTAATTCTTTAATGGATATTTAATAGCCGATTTTTTTTAATTTTCATTTTTCACAAAAATATAGTAGTAGATGTACAACCTAACAAGCGAAAGCAAAATTCAGCGCTAGGGTTACAAGAAAATTATTCTGCCTATTCGTTTGGGTTACTATATTAGCGATGAACTCAGGGCACACTGAACAAGGATTCAAGGATTAAAATAAAAATAGAGTTATTTTATGAAATAACCAAGATTTCTGTGAAATTACTGAGTTATACACTTTAAGGCAACATATGTATATATTGTAATATGGTTTCTTGCCAAGCACAATAAAATCGTGCCAATCATCCAAAACGCGCCAAAAATCCCCCCACCTTCGATGGCTATGGAAATAATAAGAAACAGCTTTTAGAGTTGTAATAAAATATTATCACAATTACATTTGACGATAAATCGCCCCGTAATATTTCAACTTTGGAGGCAGTACATAGATTTTAAGTCTAGGCTCACATTTTATTTTGACAGAATAGTAATTTGTTGTAGAATGATTCCATGCAATTCATGTATCATTAATTAATATGGCGAAATTTTAATGAATGTGTTCATATTAATAGTTAAACAGCTAGAAAAGTCAGTATTCTGGACGTGCAAGCTGGTCGCCAAAAGCGTTTGATTTATAATAAATGAAATAATTTTTAATCAATATAAATTTTAATCAATATTAATTAATTTTTAAATGCATATTAACATTTTGAGAGATTCGCAGATATATCAACATATTGATTATTTACGTTACTGCAGCATTTTATTTATCTTAAAATTTACTATTTTTCTTCTTACATTTTTGTGATATTTTAAATTTCATTTACCTATTGCACATATCTTTATTCTGCTTTCGATATACAAAATACGGACTTTTACATGCTAAACCTTTTATTTTATGTTAATTAAAATGAAAAAATTTCCGATTTTGTTAATTCATAAAGTTGTTTCTTTATGATGACTGTTCTAAGGCTGTGGACTTTAATACATCATTCATAAATCTAAATAAAATTTGTTTTTAGTCTTTTCTTTTCATACATGGAAATGGCAAAACAGTACGAATACAATATAATGCATACAGTAGGAGATTTCCACCAATTTAGTCAAAATTGTTTTAAATATTAAGAAACTTCCCAAACGTTCTACTAATACCAGTAATTGGCCAAGATATCGTTCAGTTTAAAGCTCCAGTTTTTCTGTCTGATACTGATATATGCCTTTTTTAATTTTCATAGTTTTCTTTGCTAGTTTCATGCATACTATCTCGTTAATAAAATGTTATTCTTTGCCAGTTGTCATCAAGACTAAAAATCTCTACCTATGCTAATGATAAAAATGAATGTTTGCGTGTGTTATCAGTCTATAGGCCAAATCATTTGACTTACAGCTACCAAATTTGGCACATCTATACCTTGAAAGTTGAGAATGTGCGGCGGAATTTGGAGAATCCCTATGAAGGAAAAAAAAAATCCTCTGAGGGATTTATTAAAATATTATTTAATAAAAAATTTAAGTTGAATTTCAGTGTTTTTGCATAATAATTCTAAAAATTATTTTATTAACGAATTTTACAGTATTTCACAATTTAAAAAGTTGTCTTAATAATGATACAATTTTAATAATCGTGCAAATTTTTGGTTGGAATTTGAATTTTGGCAATTTTTTTTTTAAAGAACTTATTTTTTCCTGCCTTCCAAACCGTTTTCTTTGTTTCAATAAATATTTAATCTCGTAATTTTCTTCTATTAGTCATTGCTTACTGTATGATATTCGTATAGTTTAAATGATGATTAAAAAAATGAAGTTGCGATACTCCGAAAGTTGGAAGATAGATGAATTGGGAAGTTACATTTTTGTTATATTTTGCATTTTTTATGGTATTTTCAGAGTTGTTTATTTTCATTCCTTCATTTAATTGTAAATGCAGTGCACTAGAATAAATTAAAGATCAAAGGTTGTTTAAATTTAGGAACATTATTGCAGTATTGATCAGATTAATAATCATCTGCAAATTTTATGGTGAGTTATTTTTTTAAATTCCTTTTATAGTTTAAAAAATGAGATCCTGTAGCTGAATATTACTTAGAAATTTATGTTATGTATTATGTATGAAATTTTATGTAATTTTTTTAAACTATTTTGTGTTATAAAATTTTTAAAATTTAATCTTGCATTTTTTATACTCGGTATTGTAAAGCCAGTTCTCCTGCTAATGATTCTCAAATGAAGGTTTTTTTTTCAATTTATAAATATTTTGCACTTAAAACTGCAGATATAGAGAATAAACTAAAATCAATAAAAAATATCTGATTTTGAAAACTGATGAAGGTTAAAATGATACGCAACATTCTCTTTATCTAAAGGTCTGATAAAAGGCTCAATCGGATCCTGGAAGATCCTCTTAAGACTTAAAATTAGTGTTCGATTTCTCACGAAAGCTCTTAAAAATCGTGCCAGCTGTCCAAAAATTAGGCAAAAGTCCTCCATCTTGGATGACTGTGATTAGACTGAGTTTTTAAGTTGCAAACCTCCCCCCTCAAAAAAAACCCCGGTTTAGGATGACATTTGGCGAGAAATCATCTTCCCCAAAAATTCAATTTGGCGAAGAGACGAAGAATTTTGCTTGAATGTACGTTAACAAGATAATTACAGAAAGAAGATAGCTTATGAAAAAAATTCAGTGCACACATTAATCATTTATAGTGTAGACATTTATCAAATATTTTGCCATATCCAATTTGAATTTGACCATTTGTCAGTCTGTAGCTTCAGAAACATATAAACGCGAAGAGTCAAAAATGCATATGACTTAAATATATCAAATGTGGCATGGATTGTAGTTTTGTGTCAAAGTGTTGTTTCAATCAGATGCTAACAACATGTCTAAAATAAATATATGGTTTTCAGGTATTATTAAATGTTTGCCAGGGATTGAAAATTCGTCAAAATATTCATACGAATGACTTTTTTTTGTGAAATTGATCACACGATGACTATTGTATCGTGTGATCATTGAAATTGATCACACGATAGACTCAGCAAAATGTAATGCACGCCAAAGGTTAATATTTTGTAATTATTGTGCGCCAATGTCATGAACGGCGTTCTCTGGGATAACACCTTTATTAGAGAGTGTGCGAGAAACCACTCCTAATTGTTTAGTTTAATTGATAAAAAATTAACTAAACGTTTTACATTACTTACTTTTATGTATGAAAATTCTACTCATACATAAAATTTTTATGCAGTGAGAAATTTTTCCATCACTTTCATTCACAGAAATCCTACCCCGCCGGCGTCTCCTCATTCAATTCTCAGGGCGACCCATTGTTTGCGAGCGCGGAACTCTGGCCACCCGCCAGATGATATTAGGGCCTGGCAAGTGTTCGCGTACCTCTGAGAAATGGTTCTCTTAATCCGGGAAAATGCGAGAAAAAGGTCCTATTGCCACAATAATGCTTAATGGACTCTTAGGGAGGCAGACAGAGGAGAAATGGCGCAACTTCGGAATTACTTTCGCACTTACTTTTATTAACTCGTATTTGAGAACAGAATGCAGTTATGGGACTAAGGTTTTGCCCCTTTATAAAAAATATTTCCATTTTAATTAAAACATAGTATACGATGGTGTACAAAATTTGAAACTGATAGGTAACACATATACGACTCATTTTCATTTCAATGTATCATCACATGAAGATGGATTTTGAAATAGTTCGAATTCCTTCAAACTTAATGGTCAATACACAACAAATCATGGAGGCGATTCTAATTCATCTTCCCGTATGATTCAACCAGCGAGCTGAAGTTATGTGAAGAATGATTTATCTCGTTTGAAAAAGAATATATTCATCTTCTCATATACCCAAAATATACTCATTCAAAAAATATATTCTTAATACTCATTTTTATTTCAGTACATCACGTTATGAAAATATATTTCCCAATGAAATTTCTTCCTCAAACGTTTCAAGATTTTTCAAACTTATTGGAGAATTTGCAGTAAAGTAGGAGGATAATTCCTGTTATGAGTATTGACAAAAACGATAGTATTTTATTAAGCAATACAAATTTATTTTATTAACCCGACATAATAAGCACTATTTACAAATTCGCAATTGATATTTAAGTTTAAAATTTATATCCTCAAGTTCTCTTTTATAGCCTCTACCTATACACGTTCACTTCATCTTCCACGCGTTTCTCTCGCAACGGGAATCAGATGATTAAACAGGCAATTGCCATCTAATTAAATAATCATTCATTCAGAAGAAATCAAGCATTTTTAAAATTAATATTGGGACATGATTCTAATAGCATTCCATGTTAATTACCATTTGCAAGTTTGACGTCATGCTATTTTCATAATTTTAAAATATGTAATGGTTTATGTTATATCCAGTCATATTATTAACTGCTTAACTCATCCATCCAAATATTCATTATGATATAGATGGCGTGTAATCTTTTCATTCTAATAAAAAATGAAATTTTATTAACTTTATTATGAGTATTTCGAAAAATTTATTCTGCGATTATCGGTAATATGTTTCACCTCTTTATACGCTTTCTTCGCTTTATAATGATTAAGCACTGTATGACGATCTTTTAAATGCATTTTTCTCAGTTAATGGGTTAAACCAACTTCTTCTTCCTCACTTTTCAACTTGTTGAAAAGTAAGGAAGAGAAAGTGAGTGAAAAGTGAGAATAGAAGAAGCCGCGAAAAATTGTTGGAAAAATATCGTAGAAAAAATGTCGGAAATATTTCGCTATGTAGAATACTATTTTCCATTTGACTGAATAACATACAAATGTCATTTAAAGTAAGATTTTTAAAGAAAATTTTGTTAAATAGAAGCTCATTGAATGGAGATTCTTTTATTATATGAATTTTTGTATCAATTTTCCAGGAGAAATATAATTAAATCTGGAAATATCTAATTAAATCTAAATGATATCTATATTTTTTAGCAATAAAGAAAGAACCAATTTTATAAGTGAAAAAAAATGAATGTTTTACACGCGCTCAATAAAATTGTAGACTTAAGTATTTTCTTATGCTCTGAGCGAAGGGACAAAAATCTGTAATGTTTAGAACCTCCTTTTAAAGATGCCTAAGATTCCCTTTCCAAAATGGACACATGGCAAAGAAATCCCTATCATAATCTATTAAAATCACTGAAAGGAAAATTTTCTGCCAATTTTGTTCTTGTGTCACGATGTGTATTGACGAATCTCGTCGCTTTTACTTTATATATAATATGTCTAACAAGATAAAATAAGTTGAAGTTAAAATTTCAACAGGCCTTTCTATTCGACCCCACATCTGCTAAAATATGTCGACAGGATAGTTATCTGTGTTAAAAATTTTCTTTTATAAAATTTCAAAGTTTTCTTCTATTCGACACGCCACCGCTAGAAAATGTTTACATATATTTGTATTAGCACAACCACAAAGACGGATGTTCCAGGAATAGATTTCATTTAAAAGTTTAAAATATACAAATTTAACCTAAACATCACATACCTAATTTCATTTGTTTAGTTTAAAATTTTGTTGAATTGTTAGTTAAACCGAACTACAGAACGTAACGTTTTTTGGTTTCAGAGGTATCTGAAGCGTAGAACTAGCCAAATTGGCGATTTTGATTTTTTTTTTCGCAGTTACAATTCCTTTTCTTTGCAAGTTTTATATATGAGAAAATTATTACTTGCCGAAATTCCTATTATCATATGATTACCTATAATTTTCTACTATTAATTTCAATCTGGAAATACTATTTCATTGTTACTTACTGTTATTACTTTCAATTTTTTTAATTATTTTTACTGACTTTATTTTTTTAAATTACAGAGACACGGCAGGGGTACTTTTATCGCTAACAACAGTTCCTTGTCTTCGCCCCACTTCCATGCAGTTGAGAATCACCGCAATGAAGGTGAGTTGAAATTTATAAACATTCTCTTAGGTGTTATTGAGGGTCTCTGTCTATCTATCATGAAACAAGCTGGAATAATCTCTTCGAAACTTTCTCTCATATTTTTTTAATAAATGTACTTATATACATTGGGACCATTGCCTTCGTGCCGCATGCCATTGGGGAATAATATTAACTGAAAGAGCATAATAGATGGGACTTTTGACGATTAATCATATGGGATGTGGTTAATGCACAAGCAGTGGAAAATCGAATGTAAATTTTGGACTCCTTTTTTCCTACCAAGTTAAAACGAAATTTGAACTACACGAAAAATGGACTATCCCTAGTTATGTCTGGTGTTGTGGGTTAAACATCCTACCATTGGTGTGTTAGCAAGTCTGGAGACTCATTATCTTATTACTCTTTATCTTACAATAGCTCAAAATTGCGATGTTTGAGCCACAAAATAACCCTTACGTTGCTTTCAAAAGAAATGTTCATACAGCTAAATCTAAGCTAAATTTCCAAGCAACCACAACTTCCACATCTCCAACTAATTGATTCCTTTATTGCTTTGTTCCATAGTTGTTAATTTTTTTCAGTTTCATTGTTAATTGAATATTAAATGTGAAGATATAATCAAACCGATCTGAAATTCTTTCAAAAGCCAGTTTTTGTTTTATTAATAAAGCCAGCTTTTAAAATAATTTCAGAGAGTGTTATAGTTCTAACGAATGAACCGAGCATTTAATGAGGGAAAATAATGAAACTGATTTGAAATTATTTTAAAAGCTAGTTTTTGTTTTATTATTAAAGCAAGCCTTTAAAATAATTTCAAAGAATGCTGTACCTCTAACGGATGAGTCGCCATTTCACATGTCGTAGATTCAATTTTAAGGCCTCCTTTACCTAGAATATATTGTTACAAACCTGCAATTCTGCTTCCCAGTATAGTTGGTTCCATCATCAGAAAGACAGTTTTACAGTCAACTGTATTGGACGGATGTCGCGTCGGAGGTCCCAGAGCTTGGCGACAAACTTGGCGACCCTTTGGCGACTTGGCTACTTTGGCGCCAAAATAGATTATACTCAAAACATCGAGAATTTTACCGATCCGTCCAGTAGGAACCGAGATACGCCTCGAAAGTTTCTGATTGGTTGAGAGGCTTCTAGCCCCGCCTCCTGAGACCTATAAAAGGGTCTGCAGCTGCCAGAGTAGTCGTAGTCGGAAGCGACAGAGAAGGGTAGTCGGAATCGACGGTGAAGAACTAGTCTTCCAGGGATTAGCACACCATATAACTTACACTATCCAAACGAACCCGGAAATTTCGTAACAATATTAACGGACTGAAGCTGAGGTTATTGATGATTTACATAATTGTCAAAGCGATTAAATATGGATTTTGCCCGCTTAACCAAAGATGGTCATAATGAAAAATTATTAGATATGCAAACAAAATTTTAATCTTCCTGTCTGAAAATTATTCGAGACTTTTCTTATTGTTGTTGGAGATTCAGTAAATGTAAAGCATTTTGGCACCTTGACGAAGATATAGAATCAGGTTTGGCAACTTAATTATAAGATATCTTTGGCGAAATAGTTACCGACTTGTTTAACAATTTCTACTCTGTTTTTTTATTTATTTATTTATTTATTTATTTATTGTTCAGGAATTTGCACTGAATGATGAACTGCTGTTATCCTTTCACTGAGTAAATAAGATTATCTTTCTGTCCGGCAGTTCGAATAATTTAACTCGATAACTACCAAACGAAGTGAGTTAAATAAATAAAATTTGGTACACAAGCTTAAAGTCTATAGTGTAGACACCCATCAAATTTTGAGCCAAATCCAACAAGGAACTGTCCGTCTGCCTGTTCGTACTTTCAGAAACACGATTGTTAAAGAACTCAATGACTTAAATATATCAAATTTGATGCTAGAGTTTATGACTACAAGTGTAGTTTTGTGGCAAATTTAGGTGTCAATTGGTTGATAAAAAGGTGAATAAAACACGAATTCGATTTTTGGATACTATTATCCACATGTCAGGTTTTAATCGCCAAGAAACTCGTCATGGAATATATGAAAGATTCAGTCAAAATGCTGAGTTCACGCCAAAAGTAAATATTTCATAACTTTTTCACGCAAATACTGGTTAGGCGTTCTCAGGGGTGAGAGAGTATGCGATAAAATTTTGAGGTTACTACTCTCGGTAGTTTCTTGAAGCATCTTGAAATTTAGTATTATGGGTGTGAGCTAACGCATTGCTGTTGCAGTCAGTTTAAGAATGGAATGTTTTTGCTTTACTTACAGTAAATATTTATAAATAATTACTATAAGTAAAGTTTTATTTGCACTGTCTTAATTCATGTCCATTGAATCTGTTAATCCGCCAGAACAGAAACTTATCCCAGTGCGCCAGGAAACTATAGCCATTTGTCCTACCTCAAATTAAATATCCAGAAGGAAATCAAAGAAAACTGCATAAGAAATGTTATAATCATTGAAATAAAAATAGGTTTTTTAAATACATAAAGATCTTGCTTGTAACAAATCACTTTTGAAGGCCACCTGGATCGTCAGGAGTACTGACAATGATTAATTTTAATTAAATCTCTTATTCCTAACTTTTCCTATTTCCCTCAATAAAGTATGCTTAGGTATTAGATTCTGATACACTTTGAACAGTTTCCTTTGATTGGGCTTTCATTTAATCTGTTTATTGTGTGTAAGGAACGATATAAATATGCATTTAAAACTTAAATATTTTGGTAATCTATTTTAAATTGCAAACTCCCTTTTGCCATAATGTAATTTCACAATCTGATTTCTCATGATAGTTAGCAGAATCATTTTTACTTCATTTTCAGCAATGGAAGGAATTGGCACAGTTAGATATTTGAGGAAACAGTGAAATCAGTTTGAATTCAATTACAATGAAACTTATAACTGAATATTATAAGAAAATACAATTAAAAATTATCGAAATACATAATAATATGCACGTCAATAAATTATTATGATTAAAAAGATTATTTTTTAAAATGGCTCACATGACAAATATCTCATAATTTTTAATTAGTTAAAGTTTTTCAAAAATCGTACAAAGGTACACAATCCCACCGTCTAACATACAATTGTATCAAAATTTGATAATCGTATTTGAAACTATATAATCAATACGAATAACATGTTCTCGCACTCATTATCTTTCATTAATAGCATGGAAAATAATATGAAATGAGAAGATATTATAATTTGGCTCAATATCTCTTGTTCAGAAGCACTTAAGATATTCGAAAATAATTTCCACTTTTTTAAAAGACCATCACCAATTTTTTTTTTATAAAATGAAATGTAGAACATTTCTGATTCTATATGTCTAAAGAAAAAATAGAAGGAATGCAAATATTAAATCTAAAAAAAAAAATATGTTAAGAACTCATTTTTGCCATCTAATTTCACATAAAATCCGTATTGGATCAAAATATTATATGGAATTTCATGAAAATACTTCGAAATACAATGAAATCTCCAGTCAAGAAAACAGGAATAAATTATATGACAATATTTTAAACAAATGTTGTCATATAACTGATTCCTGTTATGTTTTTAATACTACGCTGGAAAATTTGTAAAAAAAAAAATCTAATAACATTTGTTATGAAATCTATTATACATTTGCTTAAAATACTTTAGTATACATTGTGTCGGAAATTCTTAAATAATGCTTATAGCAAAAAAATACAAAACTTTATTTTCACCGAACTATTTTCTTTTCTCAATAATAAAGTTAACGTTGATCACAGGTCTAAAGATAACGATTATTGAAGTTCTGGGAATCGATATACTGTTCCAGCTGGGCCCATAACCCTTCTGCACGCATTTAAGAGGCTCTTACCACAAAATCCCCTAAGGTATTTGTTACCAATGGAATAATAATAATTTCTGCCGTTCGTGACTGGAGAGCAACGAAACCCTTTATTAGATTATGAATTAACTATTACTCCGCATTGTTTTCTCTAAGTACGAGGTGAAAATGAACTATGTCAGTTAATTTAGTAGTATTGATGTCTTGAAGAAGAATCAATTGTTTGATTCTTTTTGAGTTATTTTATTTTGAGTTATTCATATATAAAGTAACTACATATAACTACATTAGTATTAAAAATACTTCTGCGATATGTGAACTTTTAGCGGCCTATCTTTTCAACCGTCTGTAAGAAAATTTTAAATAATTTTGTTTGTAAATAATCGCTTGAGATTGTAAGGATGTCAGAATTTGAATATAAATAATATTATAATGAAGAGATCATTAGCATAAATTTTTTAAATAAAATTAATTGAAAATTTTAGGAATTATTAACTAACTTGTCACCGAAAGCGCTTAGTTTGAAAAAAGTTACTTATTTATTGACTGGCTAATTTTTTACTACAAAAAGAAAAACAACTGCATAAATGAAATATCTGTTCATTTTTCAATATCTGTTCAGTAAAGCTTGAGTCAAGAAAAACGAGATGAAAGACACCACAGTCTTATATAATATGGAATTTCTCTAATTTCTATCGTATTGATTTTTTAGCCGATCAGCCAAAAAAACAGTCAGCAACAATTTGACATCTGATTTACTTGCTGGCGCTGCCAAATACATGAAAAATAACAAAATGAATAAACTACAATTGAATCGGAAATCTGGTATTCTGACGACTAAATATCGTCGACATTTTGTAATCAAGCGAGCAAAAACAGTCTGCAACATGCAACATCGGATTCATTGGTCGTCAAGTAGAAGTTGAATGGACAACAAGTGAATCGAATTCATCCGACTCTCTAACGTCCAGATCTCTATTTCTGACTTCCGAAATGGTGAAAAGTTTTGTCGAAGAAGCTTTTAATTTCATGCGGACAAAGGCGGGGGTGCAGCGATTTTGCGGTAGATACCCCCTAAATTAAATATTTAAATTTTAAAACAGGTTTAAAATTGGCATTAAAACACTGCTATAATTATTAAATTCCTTAAATGTTTTTCAGAATTTTCATGCCTTTTCCATTTTTTCAGAGATGACGTAAATCAATCACACTATCAATAGATAGATGAATCATCACCATCATAAAATAAAGAGCAATAGGAAAATAAATGCATTCCTTACATTACAGAATTACTGCATGATTCATAAAGAATGGGACAAAAATAAAGCATAGTTATGAAATCTGTAGTAAATTAATTGTGATAAATAAAATTTACTATGAAACTACAGCTATCCGAGTTTTCATAGTTTTTCTGCACATGATCCTCCAATGACACGACAAATATCTATGCGTCATTCCAACACGTCAGTTAACATATGCCACATCTCCATAATGCATGTCACGTCGTTTTTTTTTTTTTTAAGGCACATTTGTTTTACTACGTGTCGAGATTCCTGAACACGTTTCACGGTATTATCCAACCACTTCGGTTTTGGAGGGTGCTTGTTCTGTGTTGGTTTTCTTACATAAGTTGGTTGTGCTGGTTTTTCTTGTATAGTTTCAGGATACACCATGTCCTGAAATTCAATCAACCATTGTTAAATGTTGTGACTATGTGGTGTTTCTGTACAAATGTAGTGCGAATATCCCTTTGAACGAAGATGCTTAGAAATATTCCGAAGCACAGAATGCTTTTTTCTGCATCCTTTCTCCCCGCGGCCAGCAACAATTTCGTTACTGAAAGAATGTTCGCTGAGGCTGTATAAAGCTCGTATAATTATAGATTAATAGTAAGTTTGTTTCAGAAGGTTTGTTTGATCAGATGAAGAAATCGTATCATGCCGTTCTTTTTGTCCCATTCAACATGAATAATTCTATATAATCAATTGTATATAATGGAATGAACTTGAAAGGGAAGTTTTTTGCTGATGTTCATTCTTGAAAACTTTTGAATAATTTATCAAAATCGGCAAAGAGCGTTCTCTATTTTTATATTAAATATTTCATTCATTAAAGTCGCGAAACTACAATCTTTTGAGGATTTGCTGCTTTAATCATTTTTACTTGTAATAATTAAAAACAAATAACCTGTTTTTATAAAAAATTTCATTTGTATAGCATTTAAAAAAAAGTCGTTTACGATCATTTTCTTGAATGTGACGTCTAGTAAAAGAAGATTAATGTTCAAAAAATTACATATGTTTCTGTGAAAGCAACAAGAAACGAAATCGAAATTCATAAACAGCCAACAAGAGAAACAGAAAGAGAGAAGGAAGAAAAATTCTGAGAGAACGAAGGAGAGCTTAGATAGGAATAGGGGAAAAATAAATAATCTCCTGAAATTATTAGGGAAATTGAAAAGTGCCGCTTTCCAAATTATTTTATTATAAAGTATTTTTACAATTACCTTATTATTGAAAAGTGTCTGTATTTCAAATCTAGAAATCAAGCTGAGTCAAAATCTTAAAAGTCACTGAATTTACAGTCCATAGATTTTAGATTTGATTAGACTTTGAGTTTTTGTATCAACAAAGCTGAATAAAAGATAATTGATAATTGTATAATTGTACGTACATATTTTTAAAATGTTTCATTTCTTACAGACCATGAAAACAGTCGTTCTCATGAATATAAGGTTCATAAAGGATCTCATGCTGTGGTAAGTAATGATATATTTTAAATTTTTAGAAAGTGCATGAAGAGATATTTGATTTATTACTAATTAACTATGAAACAAACAAGAAGTTTTACAATAATACGTGATTAATTCAGAAAAACAATGGTCATACTCGAGCATCATGCGGAAATGTTGAGTGTGTCAGAGCAGTTTTTGGAGGTTACCACAGATAATCCATAAGAAGATTGAAATTTGCGACCAGTGGAATGGTATGTGCTTAAAACTCACGCCTGCTGCTCTTCAAGATCAGCAAGATTGTATTTTTATAGCAATGAATTCAAATAATCAAGAGCCTTACTTGAGATGCGGCAAGAAATAGGTTTATCGTATAACAGATGGAATTCATATTTGAAATAGGACTTGGAACTTCCTTCTATCTACAGATGTACTGCATGAGTTATTTATTGTAGTTCTTTAGAAATAAAAATTTCAAACCTAATTTTTAATCAAATCTAAAATTTCTTTTTTAAAAACAATGTATAATAATTTCTCAGATTGTAATATAAGCATAAAATATATCTTGTTTGAAAAGGAAGGTTAGAAATTTCCTGAATTATGTCTATGAAGAATTTTGAATGGGTTTAGATAAAACCGAAAACTGTGGTAATAATTACCAGTAGGCAATACTTCTAGAGATCTCCTTTCTTAATTATTTGCTCCATTTTGTCAATTTTTCATAATTTCTACGTTTATTATTTCCCTCTAAAAATTATCTTCCTACTATTTTATTTTTTACACAGATTTAGCAAATTCATATTTTTGTAAAATGTGTAATAATTTTGTAAAATGTTATCTTCAAAAATAAACTTTTTATTACATTTTTTGAGGAAAAGTACTGTGCATAAAAATTAAATGCACCATTAAGTGAATTTCAAATAGTAAAGACCGTATTTAACGTAATTTTTAATCAGTTTTAGAAAGTTTATTCTTGAATATTTTTTCTATTGGCCCGGTAGATTGTAACATTTAAATTTTGATTTTTGTAAACAATTATTTCCGTCTCCTCCCCTTTAATCTCACACTATCCTTGGCGGATGGGAGGAATTATAAATTAGGCAATAAAACCAGTGCATACGAATTCTTTCACTTTTGGAAACTCTAGTATTTCTAGAGATAATTTTTGTTGTATTTTTAGTATAAATTAATTTTGAACTCTCATTTCATTTAAAAGGTCACGAGTGCGATCTTTATCAATTCCGTATAGTTTAAATTTTAGTACATTATTCTTAGGATTTTTATCCCAAACTTGCAGATCAAAACTGTCAATTTTTATTTCTTGTTTTTGCAGCTGTCTGGCTGATTTACTAGTTAACAGCCTTAGCATATATTATTATTAAAGTATCAGGATTAAGTTAAAAAAGCTTTCTAATTTTCTTAAATTCTTTTATTTTAAATTACTTTTAAATTTAATTTTTTTATATGCGTGATATTGAAATCAACTAATGCAGATGGTCAGCAATTATGTATGTTTAATTTCAATTTGTCATAATCTTCGGTTTATAAAAATTTCTAACATATTTTCATGAATGCATAATATTGCTTTCCTGCTCAGAGAGTCTCATAACAAATATATCTTAGTAGTTACTGATGCTACATGCAGCTATAACTCTACATATAGCTTTAAGAGATGCAGAATGGATACAAATCAATGACGGACAGGCTTGGCGACGAATTTCTGGACATAGACAACAAAAATGATTCTTGAATATGCAAGGATCTTGGCATTCTTTTATTAGGATTCGAGATTTATTGTCTCTTCTTGAATCAATCTCGAGATCTAATGGATCTATGACGGGAGCTATAAAAACAGAGAAGCATGCATTCGAAGTTATAAAAGTAAGAAATCTCTCTTTTGAGCGTTGATCTCTGATGAGTTCTCTCTGAGCACTTTGTGCTGTAGTATTTGTATAATATCAGTTTGCTATTCGTGTGTTATTAATTTTTACAAGTGCTGTTTCCTTGTATGCTCTGGCTTGTCTCTGTACCTTCTTACGAAATAAGATGTCGTTACCAAGTTTTTTTATACTTCCTACCGTATACACCCCAAACGGATTTTCCGTATCAATATAGACTATATTAGAATCTATTGAAAATATGTAGTTTGGAAATTGGAGTGAGTAAAAAGAGGGGGGGGGGCTGAGGCCTGCATTGCCTAAGGGACCGTGTAGGTTTCATTTCAATTTTTTGCGCAAGGGAAGGAGGAATCATGTTACCCCTTCTAAGGAGCAGGCTGGAAAAGTAATTTTGCTAAGTAACATCCTAATGATTTATTTTAGCCTCTCTCAGAGTCATTTCTTCGATACCAGAGAGTTATTT
>JAPMOR010110574.1:0-23971 GCA_026543865.1 Argiope aurantia
GATCCTACATTTTGCGAAGACTCGATCCATTGCACCACTCTGCATTACGGATCTGCACTGGAGCCTTCAGGACTTCACCTGTTCAAAGTGTGTACGTGATTCCCATCAGTTACCTTTACATTTAAGGCGAAGCAGTTCGATACTTCTTCCGCATGCTTTTTCTTCCCAAACACCCAGTTCAGAATTTGACGGTGCCTATTAGTCTTCATAGACTTTACAATGCTGCCTTTTCTTACAGACAGAGAGACAATAGACTGAATTTCTGTAGAAAATCATTTTTACATTTCGCATGTTAATATTATTATTTTTGTTGCTGTTGAATATTTAACGTTATCTGATATTTTCACAGATATCACTTTTATCTTTTTAATATTTTAAATAATCTTGTTCAAAATGATTTCTGCATTAATGTAAAGGCAAGGGAAACTTGGGTATCACTTGTAATATGCCTTTAAACTTCAGTTTCTTGCTTGAACATCACTGTAAGGTATGGATGTGTGTCGCTGGGCGCCGACGCACTTCCATGTCTTGCGGTGGGGGGATTTTAATGATATTTTAAAATTTAATCCTATTGAATTTTCTAATTTTTTAGCCTAATTCAGCCCATGTCAAAGTCATTCTAAAATATTCTCTTATTTCTTGATCCCATTCCACCTTTTCTATTTAATTAATTCAACTGAAGCTTTGTAAAAATTATTGCGTCAGTGGTTGCCATGTGCCGAGTGAAGGGATCGCTGATGTAAGGAGATTTTTCTAACGGATCCCTCTGTTTCTCTTGTCAAGTTGAAAACGTGTGCGAAATTCCAATCATAATCGATACGTCTTAGAAATCTGATGCTATATAAGACCAGGTATAAAATGTTCAGTTGGCCTTAATTCTTTTTATTTTTTCGCTCTGTGTTGTGTATGTGTGTACGTCGCTCCTGCTTGTACATAACACGTACTTCTCTGAGATGAAATAAAACGACGACAAGAAATTGAAAGTCTCTTCTCTTTCTTCGAAACTGCCTTCTTTATATATAATGAATAAATAGTTCTTTGATTAAAATAGATTATAAAAATTATTATTAATTAATAATTTAATAATACGTAATATTAAAAATACTACGTTCATTTCGGAAAATATAATTTGTTATTGGAAATTTTTAAATAAAACTTTGTATGATTGGAATTTCAGATTTTTGTTTTCTATTCCATTTTTTTTTAAGTTCTGAAAATAATAAAACAATCTTTGTTCAATATATAGTAGGTGAATATTTTATTGATAATATATTTATGAAGATATTATTAACTTGAATATTTTTGACTTATTATCTTATTTTGAAATAATTAAAATAATAAGTTGAGATAATAAGTTTTTAAAAGTTAATTTTAATGCTGAAATAAGAAAACATATTAATGCATCCATTTACTCACCAGGCTTATATCTGATAAAAATGACCATTTCATTCATATTTTTAGTAAGTGAATATTTTGAATGTCAATTTCTTATATCATTCCTAATCTTGTCACAAATCTTGATAAAAATGACACTGTATAAATCTGTATAGTCAGCCTATAAATTTTTTTTATAAATCGATGCATTTCTTTACCGAGAAATATTGCAAAGTATAGTGAGTGTGTTGTGATCTTCTAATGAACTGCCCGGTTTTAAATATAATATTTTTAATCTATACAAACACAGCTACACTACAAAATTTACAAACACACATAGACAATTAGGTTAAAGAAAACAGTATAGTGGAGGGATTCCACCGGTTCCAGCCGAAAGCCGTCGGCGTTAGTACAAGGGTTGCACATGGGGAAAAGTCGACCTCAGGATGCAGGTCTCCCGTTCAACTGCATGTCCTCTGTAAAACGCCACAAGGGGGCGCTCTCTGCTCAAGGGGAAAAAGAGGTGTTACAATCTCCCCCTCTGGCTCCGACGACGTCCCTCCCTCAGGGGCTCACCTTTACCCAGGGATCTTTACTCCCTTTAGGTTTTACTCTCCACTACGCCTTCTGCTGTCTCCTTTTTTTTTCTTTCCCTCGAGGGTAGGCGAGGGAGCTCTCCATGAGAAGCTGTCGCCACTCTGTTTGCTTCCTGCTTCTCATGGACAGCAAATACTCCCACGTGTTGACCGTGCGTGGCAACCCATTAGACGGGTGGTGCACTTGTGGTCCCCAGTGTATCAATTCGGTCGGTAGCTGGCCACCAAAGTGGTCAGTCTGCTAGGGATCAAGCGTAGGGGTCACCTCTTGGGCTTGGCGTTAAGGGTGGTCACTGTCCCCGGGGGTGGCTCCGAGCGTATAGGTTTCGGCTAACACTAGGGTAAGTATTGAGGCTGGGGATGTCCAGAGCCGGTGGCTGCCTTCCCTTGTTGGGCTCCGTGGTGGGCGGTGTCGTCGAACCTAAATCTTCATAGTATGTCGTATGGCTCCTCGCAAAAAGGGTCCCTTCAGTGGGCACCATATTTATCCAAGACAAACTGAAAAACCATTTGCAATTTATTTTATTGTAAAACGTATCTCTTCTGATGATGCAACCTTTGAAAATGTTTCCCCATTTCTTGTGGAGAAAGCTCTCACTTCTAATGTCGGTGAAGTTGCTAATGTGCGTAAGCTACGGACAGGAGACTTACTTGTTGAAGTGGCATCTCGTCAACAGTCGCAAAAAATTATGAAATTAAAAACCTTTGGTACCATACCTGTTTCTGTCTCTCCCCATAATACCTTAAACTCTTCAAAAGGAGTAATTACATGTGGAGAGCTGTTAAATGAACCTTTGGACGTCATTGAAAAGGAACTGAAAAGTCAAGGAGTCACTCACGTTCGCCGTATCACGATTAGGCACGATGGTAAACTCCTGGAAACCAAACATGATGTTCTGACGTTTAATTCTCCCAAGCTTCCAGACTCAATTAAAGCTGGATATATGAAATTGGTTGTGAGGCCCTACGTGCCAAATCCATTGCGATGCTTTAAATGCCAGCGTTTTGGCCATTCAAAGGCAAACTGCCGCGGAACCCTTACATGCGCCCGTTGTGCAGCCGCTGGTCATGAAAGCAATGAATGTTCACAAAAGGAAAAATGTGTTAATTGCAAAGGTGATCACACCTCTTTTTCACGTGTCTGCCCAAAATGGAAGCTTGAGAGGGAAATTATTTCTGTGAAATTTGCGCAAAATATTTCCTTTCCTGAGGCTCGGCGTCTTGTGAAAGCACAGACTCCTAAAGAAGGCAAAAGCTATGCTACCGTAGCAAAACTCTCACTTACTGCATCAGGGACACAAACGAAACCAGTCGTTATTTTGACTACCGATACTGAATCGGACCACATTTCTTCCAGCCCAATTAAAGAACAAATAGCATCGAAAAGTAAAGAAAAAACTAACGTCTGCATCACAGAAATCTCTTGCTTTGAAATTTGCAAGACGAGGATCTTCAATTAAAGATCTTAAATCCATTAAATTGGGAAGCCCTGGAATTGGGTAAAACTGGTCTCGCTGGTAAAGATTTGCCCACCTTATTTAATAATTCATCTATAGGAACCGAGCTTTTAAAAATACATCCATCTGAAGAGGATGATGATGATGATTTACAAATGAGTTGCGAACCGCCAGCAACTGTGCCTACTGGTGCTGATAACAGCTCCCCTCTTATTCCTTAATGGTTAGTTTCGTCTCATGGAATTGTCGTGGTCTTCGGTCGAAATTAGAGGACGTCAAGGCTCTTATTAATGCTTCACATCCCGTTTGCGTTGCATTGCAAGAAACGCATTTGAAACCAGATACTTCTCTGAAGTTGCGGGGTTACAGTTGCGTGCGTAGGGATATTGATACTGATATCTCAAACTCTGGAGGCGTATGTATTTTCACCTCCAACGATTATCCCAGCATACTTCTGCATACTTCTTTGCAAGCTGTGGCTATCCAGGTTCATATTAGAACTTTAGTCACGGTCTGCTGCATATATCTATCGCCAAATGACGTCATCTCTCAAGATGAACTAAATATTTTAGTCGACCAGCTTCCAACACCTTTCATATTACTGGGTGATTTCAATGGCCACAGTACCCTATGGGGTTCCGACAGTATCAACCTCCGTGGGCGGCAGATTGAACAATTCCTTTCTGATAACTGTCTCTGTCTGCTCAATAATGAGGAAAAAACATACTTTCACGAATCCACTGGTACGTTTCATTCTATTGATCTGGCTATGTGTTCTCCAGCACTATTTCCTTCATTGAATCTCGCAGTTGAAGATGATCTTCATAATAGCGATCATTTTCCCCTGATTGTCTCTTTCGCTGATGGTGGCAAAGTCATTCAAAGTCCATCAACATACATATTCCAAAAGGCAGACTGGGCAGCATTCTCCAGACATGCCTCGATTACTGAGACAATGGTTTCTTCTTTTGATATAACGGATGCTATGCGAAATGTCATCGATTGTATACTCAGTGCGGCTGATGTGACAATTCCAAAAAGTTCATCATATCCACGAAAATTTCGTAAACCATGGTGGAACGACGCTTGTCAGACTGCCTATAAGGAACAAAGAAAATTATGGGGCATTTTCCGTAGGTATCCTACCTCGGAAAATCTCACTGCATTCAAGCGAGCAAGAGCAAATGCTCGTCGAATCCGACGTCTTAGTCAAAAAGAGTCGTGGCGGAGATTTATCAGTTCAATCACGTCAGCAACAAGTAGCGCACAATTATGGAGGAAAGTAAAAGCGGCAAATGGCATTTATAAAGAGTTTGCTTTCCCTGTATTGAAAATGGGAGTTAATTCCTATTCTTCACCTTCTGATATTGCAAATATTATTGGTGAAACCTTTGCTGAAATTTCAAGTCCCAACTCGTACAATCCTACCTTCCTTGCAACCAAGAGACGAGCTGAGCATATGCGGTTGAATTTCAAGACCCGCAGGCCTCTTTCGTACAATTGTGAATTTCAGTTATTTGAATTAAAGAGATCTCTTTCTCAGGCTCGCGACACCAGTCCAGGTCCTGACGGGATCACATACAGCATGCTTCGTCACTTAAACGAAACTTCTCTTTTGCAAATCTTACGATTGTTTAACAGAATTTGGTGTGAACAAAGTTTTCCCTCGCAATGGTATGAAGCAATTGTAGTTCCCATCCTTAAACCTGGAAAAGTTTCTAACGATCCTCTGAATTATAGACCGATAGCTCTGTCTAGTTGCATGTGCAAAACATTAGAGCGTATGATTAATGCACGCCTTGTATACGAATTAGAGAGGAATGAGTACCTTTTACCCTCTCAAAGCGGTTTCCGTCGAGGAAGGTCTACGATTGATAACCTTGTAATTCTGGAATCGGAAATTCGTAACGCCTTTGTCCAGAGAAACCATCTCGTTTCTATATTCTTTGATGTCGAAAAGGCGTATGATCGCACGTGGCGTTTTGGTATTCTCCGCTCTTTGTTTGACTTGGGTTTTAAAGGCAATCTGCCAGTTTTTATTCAAAATTTTTAAAAAACTCGTATTTTTAAGGTTCGAATAGGACAAACGCTTTCTCGTCCTTTTGTTCAAAGCGAGGGTGTCCCTCAAGGAAGTGTTTTAAGTGGCACTCTTTTTATACTTCATCTAAATCAAATGCTTCATGTGTTACCAACATCTGTCACTAGCACTCTGTACGTTGATGATCTGCAGATCTCTTGCCAGGGATCTAATATGGCCTTGATTGAGCGTCAACTTCAGAAAGCTGTTAACAAGCTTATAAACTGGTGTGATGAAAATGGGCACACGCTCTCTCCTGAAAAGAGCCGTTGTGTCCATTTCTGTAGGAAACGAAGCCTTCATGCAGATCCTGTAATTCATATTCGAGGTATTAACATAACAGTTGTTGATGAGATACGCTTTTAAGGAGTAGTGTTTGATCGGAAGCTTACTTTCCTTCCACATGTCCGTCAATTGCGGAAGAAGTGTGAGAGGTCCCTCAATATTTTGAAAGTCCTCTCAACTACATCCTGGGGAGCAGATCGTACATCTCTACTTCGTGTTTATCAGGCTGTGGTTCTTTCACTTATCGATTACGGATGCGAGGTGTACGGTTCCGCTCGAACTAGTGTTTTGCGTAGTTTGGACACTGTCCACCACTCTGCATTAAGAATATGTTCGGGGGCTTTCCGTACTTCACCAGTGCAGAGTTTATATGTGATCTGTCAACAATTGCCCCTATATCTGCGTCGTAGAAAGTTAAGTACCCGATATTTTTTCCGTCTGCTGTCTTGTCATAATCATCCAGTTGGTCGCATGAAAATTCGTATTGGCCTCTCAAGACTGTATAATGCGCGTCCTTTTAATATCCTTCCTTTCTTGGAAAGGGTAAAACAATTTCTAGTAGATTCAGATCTTTTACACGTTGAAATACAGCACACTACCGATTTTGATCTCCCTCCTTGGGATGTTCCCCAAATTTCGTATCTAAATCCTTTTTCCACATATGATAAATCTACTAATGCATCGATTATCTTTCAACAACTTTATCATTATCACCGAACTGAATATGCCAGTTACACTCCCGTCTTTACTGATGAATCCAGAACAAGTAACTATGCCGGTTGTAGTGTCGTCACTGCAGAAGATACATTCAGCTATAAACTGAATAATCTGTGCTCTGTTTTGACAGCTGAACTGATGGCTATTTTGATTGCTATAGAGAAAATCGCTAATATACCTGTGCGTAAATTCTGTATTTATACAGATAGTAAGAGTTCTCTTGAAGCTCTCAGACATCCTCGGAATGGAACACACCCCATAGCCTTAAGAATTCTATCTCTCTTGCGGACTCTGCAAGCTAGGGAACTCGACATTCTATTTTGTTGGCTGCCTAGCCACGTTGGTATTTACGGCAATGAATTAGCCGATGCTGCCGCAAAGTCAGCTACCTTTTCATTACAATGTTTAATTCCCTACTCAGACGTTAAAAGACACCTTGGCAAATTAATCCACAGATTATGGCAAGAATCTTGGGATTTGCAGGTCTCTAACAAATTACGGGTTATTCATCCTTCTATCAATTTGTGGCCGAATCTCCCGGTGCGAGAGCATGATGTTAAAATGACTCGACTGCGCGTCGGTCACACCCGTTTCACACACAAACACCTTTTGTTTGGTGAAGGGTGTCCCAAATGTACAGTATGCCATGTAGATTTTACGGTCGTTCACATACTATCAGAATGCCCTGTCTTCAATCATCAACGATTACGCTATTTTAATACATCAAGTCCGAGTATCAGTGACTTAGTGGGAGAAAATCCCCATTGTAACATTTTTACATTTCTGAAAACCATTGGATTTTATCATCATATTTAAATAGCAAATCTTTTTTACACTTTTAATCTTGTTTACTGTAGTGAACACTTCATACTTTAAAATTTGCATTTGAATTTTACTGATATAATTCACCGTACCATTAGAACAGTAACTTCTACTATACTATTGGCGCAGCATGGCCAAATCTGGCTCTTGCGCCAAAAAATCCCAAACTAACTAACTAACTAACTAAGGGGCTCACCTTCTTTAGGTGAGTACGGGTGTCCCAATCCCGAGGTTCCCAGGGATCTTTACTCCCTTTAGGTTTACTCTTTTCTGCACCTTCTGCTGTCACCTGTTTTTCTTTCCCTCGAGGGTAGACGAGGGAGCTCTCCATGAGAAGCTGTCGCCGCTCTGTTTGCTTCCTGCTTCTCATGGACAGCAAATACCCCCACGTGTTTGCCGTGCGTGGCGACCCATTAGACAGGTGGTGCACTGTGGTCCCCAGTGTATCAATCGGCTGGTCGCTAGCCACCCGAGTGGTTAGTGTGCTAGGGATCAAGCGAAGGGGTTACTCCTTGGGCTTGGCGTTAAGGGTGGTCACTGTCCCCGGGGGTAACTCCGAGCGTATAGGTTTCCGATTAGCACCAAGGTAAGCGCCGAGGCTGGGAATGGCCAGAGCCGGCGGCTGCCTTCCCTTGTTGGGCTCGGTGGTGGGCGGTGCTGTCGGGACTCGAAACCCTGTTCATATCGCATGGGGCCTAAAAACTTTTCTCCCTTCAGTGGGCAACGAACAGTATTCAAAAAATCGAAACAAACATATTTTGATCATTTTTTTGTCATCAAGCGTTTGTCTGACACAAAGGAAAAATTTCATACGGTTTCGCCATTCCTTGTCGAGAAAGCTATTGTGAGCGTAATTGGAGAAGTACCATCCATCCGTAAACTTCGTTCTGGTGACCTACTTGTGGAAGTTGGTACTCAAAAACAATCCCATCAAATTTTAAAAATGAAAGCTTTGGCTACTATTCCTGTTGACGTGAGCACTCATTCTTCCCTTAATTCCTCAAAGGGTGTTATAACCTGTGGGGAGTTGTATCATTCTACTATTGAAGAAATTACGAAAGACCTGAAATCTGAGGGAGTAACTCATGTACGTTGTATTTTTATCCGACGAGATGGACAACTCCTCCCCACAAAACACCTTGTTCTCACTTTCCAATCTCCAACTTTGCAAGAAAAGGTTAAAGCAGGCTACCTGAAATTAGCTGTGCGACCCTTTATTCCTAATCCTCTGCGATGTTATCAGTGCCAGCGATTTGGACATTCTAAAATTTCCTGCCGCGGGACACCCACTTGCGCCCGTTGTGCAGAGAAAGGACACGACAGCCAGCAGTGTACGGCTCAAGAAAAATGTGTTAACTGCAGCGGCGATCACACATCCTTTTCTAGATCTTGTCCGCGTTGGCAGCTGGAGAAAGATATTATTGCATTGAAGACAAAGAAACAATTATCGTATGGAGAGGCAAAAAGAAAGATCCTCACTCAAACACCTAAGCCCGGTTTAAGTTATGCTTCAGCTGCAAAAGTTCCAGTTCCGGGAAATTTCTGCACAAACTGCTCCTGCATGAATTGTATTAATTTTACCGACAAAACAAAAAATGTTGAAAAAACATCAGAGTCAGAAACGGAACCATCCTCAAATAGTGTTCCAGACACAGACAAACCCACAAAACGCAAAACATCATCCAAATCGCAGAAATCACTTAAATTGAAACTTTCGAAATCTAACATTCCAGAAAAAATGATTTCAGAAAAACTGAAGGCAAAATTAAGAAAATCAAAAATTCTGTTGCTCTGGGGCTTGCAAATCAGGGTGTGGTCCATAAAGACCTTGCGTCTGTTTTTGGTGGTATGTCCAAGAGCCCCGACCTTATAACGCTACATCCGTCTGAAGAGGATCATGAAGAACTTCAAATGAGTTGCGATGCCACGCACTCTCCAACTACCGTCTCAAATACCTCTCCGCAAAATAAACTTCCTTAATGGGTACTTTTCTTTCGTGGAATTGTCGCGGCATTCGTTCAAAACTTCACGACATCAAGTCCATGTTCAACCAGTTTCATCCAATATGTTTCGGTGTTCAGGAAACTTTCTTGTCACCTAACATTCCCATCAAATTGCGCGGGTATAACTGCGTCCGGAAAGATGCAGACAATGGATCTCGCAGTTCTGGAGGAGTCTGTATCTTCACATCTAATATTTATCCGAGCACAACTGTCACTTTACATACATCTCTGCAGGCTGTGGCTGTACAAATTCACATACGAACATTGGTCACAGTCTGTTGCATATATTTACCACCTCATGATGTAATTCTTCAACATGATCTTGATAGCTTGGTAGACCAACTTCCTCCGCCTTTTATAATGCTTGGTGACTTTAATGGGCACAGTACTTTGTGGGGTTCGGCGAGTGCTAATTCTAGAGGAAGGCAGATTGAACAGTTTATTTTAAATAACAATCTCTGTCTTCTTAATAATGATGAAACAACATACTTCCACGAACCTACACGCACCTTTCATAGTCTCGATCTTGTTATATGTTCTCCAGAATTGTTGCCGTTCTTAACATTCGAAGTTTGCGAAGAATTATATGATAGTGATCATTTCCCAGTTTCCATGCTGATAGAGGCGGTGTGGTTCATCAGCCTCCACGTTTCTTATTTCAGCGGGCAAACTGGGATAATTTCTCGAAACTGGCAGTTATCACTCAGGAAATGGTTATTTCCGGAGACATTTCGGAGGCCGTACAACATGTAATTGATGTCGTAATGAATGCCGCTAATAATAGTATCCCTAAGAGTTCATCACGTCCAAGAAAATTTCGAAAGCCATGGTGGAATGATTCTTGTCGAAATAGTTATAAAAACCAGAAAAAGCGATGGAATATTTTCAGGAGATATCCTACGACAGAAAAACTTGTAGCCTTTAAACGAGCGAAAGCCATAGCCCGTCGTATACGACGTAATAGTCAAAGGGAATGCTGGATAAAATTTGTATCATCTATTACATCCTCTACTTGCAGTAAACATCTATGGAAGAAGGTAAAGGCCGTAAATGGGATTTATACCGAATTTTCTCTTCCTGTTTTAAAATCGGGAAATTTGATGCATAGTGCCCCATCAGACGTAGCCAATATACTCGGACAAACGTTCGCACGGGTTTCCGCAGTTGATTCTTACAGCTCTGATTTTCTAGCAATTAAGAATCGCGCGGAACAGTTGCCGTTGTATTTCAATGACCAAAGTACTTCTGCATACAATTGCGAGTTTGGGATGTTTGAATTAGAAAAGGCCTTATCTCAAACTCGCGATACCAGTCCCGGGCCAGATGGAATCACGTATAGCATGCTTCGCCATTTGAATCAAACTTCACTTTCCAATCTACTTTTGTTATTCAACAGAATCTGGATAGAGCAGAAGTACCCAATACAATGGCGCGAAGCTATTGTGATTCCGATCTTAAAAGGGGATAAAGACTCATTCAACCCTCTTAACTATCGGCCAATAGCTTTGACGAGTTGCCTATGTAAGACTTTAGAACGGATGGTGAATGCTCGCTTTATGTATGAATTAGAGAAACAAGGATGCATCTTTCCGTTGCAGAGTGGTTTCCGTAGAGGTCGGTCAACGTTTGACAATCTCATACTTCTCGAAACCCAAATCCGCAACGCATTTGTTAAGAGAAACCACCTTGTCTCTATATTTTTTGATATAGAAAAAGCTTACGACCGCACATGGCGCTAAGGCATACTTTCAACACTTTTCAATCTTGGTTTTAGGGGAAACTTACCTATATTTTTAAAAAACTTTTTATCTTTTCGAACATTTAAAGTTCTCATAGGAAACGTTTATTCTAATAATTTTATCCAAGCTGAGGGTGTTCCACAGGGAAGTATCCTTAGTGTTACCCTTTTTATCCTACATTTTAGTCAGATACTAAACGTATTATCTCCACCTATTCAAGGCACTTTATATGTAGACGATCTTCAAATATCTCGCCAAGGGAGCAATATGGACTTGATTGAGCGGGAATTGCAAGTTACTGTCAATAAACTCGTAGATTGGTGCGATAAGAACGGACATACGATTTCCCCAGAAAAAAGTCACTGTGTTCACTTTTGTCGGAAAAGAGGTATTCATTTGGATCCAATAATCCGTATTCGAAACGCTACCGTCCCTGTGGTTAATCAAACTAAGTTCCTAGGTATAATATTTGACCATAAGCTCACTTTCCTTCCGCACGTTTTACATCTGCGGAAGAAGTGTGACAGGTCATTAAATATCCTCAAGGTACTTTCTAGAACCACCTGGGGAGCAGATTGCACTTCCATGCTCCGAATTTATCAAGCAATTGTTTTATCTCGTATTGACTACGGATGTATGGTGTATGGTACTGCGCGTTCTACCATCTTACGCAGACTTGACACTATACACCGTTCTGCTTTGAGAATTTGCTCAGGAGCATTTCGCACTTCAGTGAAAAGTTTGTATGTTTTATGTCATCAATTACCACTTAGTTTACGACGCGAAAAATTATCCGTACAGTACTACCTTCGCGTTTTGTCTTTTCCGAAACACCCCTTGTCTTCTATGATTTTTCCGGATAGTCTTCATAATTTCCGGAGACTTCATAATGCTCGACCGTCTCACATCCTTCCCTTCTGTGAGAGAGCTAAATCCATCCTTCATGATTCTGAACTCCATGGTAAGGTAATCCAATCTAATGATCTCTTTTCCTTTCCTCCTTGGGATATTCTCCAAATTTCTTTTTAAAATCCGTTCTCTGGGTTCGGAAAGCAGGGTACTGCTCCTATTGTCTATCAGAATTTATTCAATGCTCATTGCTGTCAGTATGCAAAATATTTAAAAATTTTTACGGATGGTTCGAAGTCAAATGATCATGTTGGTTGCGGTATTGTTTTTGATACCGATACATTCAGTTACCGCCTAGACACTTCTCTTTCAGTTTTATCTGCGGAATTATTAGCAGTTTTTTATGCTCTTCAGAGGATTTCACTCTCTTCTGAGCGTAAATTCTGTATTTATACTGACAGTATGAGTTCATTGAAAATGCTTTCTAATCTTCAAAATCAGGTTCATCCAGTTGCCTTTGAAATCCTGAGACTCTTAAGGACTCTACAAGACAGGGATTTTCAAATAATTTTTTGCTGGATTCCTAGCCATGTTGTAATAATAGGTAATGAGATGGCGGATAGTGCAGCAAAAAATGCGTCTTTGGTTTTGCAGCAAGATATTCCGTACAACGATGCAAAAAATGCCTTTACGCGTCGGGTATACTCATTATGGCAAGAATCATGGAATAATCAGATGAATAATAAACTCTATTCTGTAAAACCGATTATTTCTTCCTGGCCTTGTATACCAGTGCGAGAGTTGGATGTCAAATTGGCTAGACTCCGCATTGGTCACACACGTTTTAGTCACAAACATCTTTTATTCGGCGAACGGGCTCCTTTTTGCTCGAAATGCCAAGTGGTTTTAACGGTTTTTCACCTTTTAATTGAATGTCCTAATTTTAATCATCACCGTTTGAGATTTTTTAATGCTTCATCAGTCGATATGCAAATGCTTGTCGGGGAACATCCCCACAAAAACCTTTTTAAATTTTTAAAAGCAGCTGGTTTTTACCATATTATTTAACATCTAACTTTGTTGTTTTTAACTTGTTTACAATTTTAAGACGTACTGATTTGAAATTTTATCAGTGTTTACATCCAGTTTTTAGAGTTGTTTAAATAAAGTATAAGACTGCCTTTTTACCATGTGTCTGGCGCAGTATAGTCAATGAAAAACGAAGCAATGATGGATGGTCTTGCATTATGCAAGCGCAGTATAAACTGACTTTGTTTGTATTTAAAAAAGGGATGTTCGGAAAGAGATAAAGCTTTAAAATAATATTGAAGAGTAGGCATTTTGCGTCTATAGTCGAGAGAAGGTTCAGAACAATCAACATATAGACTTTCTACAGGTGAAGCACTAAATGCTCCACTGCAAAGTCGCAAAGCAGAATGATAAATCGGATCAAGTATCTTCAATACACTTTGTTTGGCCGCTCCATATATCACACATCCATAATCAATTTTTGAGAAAACAGCTGCTTTATACACACGGAGCCGACATTCCCTTGCAGCACCCCTAGTTGTATTTGAAAGCACTTTTATGATGTTTAGGGTTCTGTAAATTTTTTTGCGTAATTGTGTTACGTGCGGTCGAAACGGTTTTTTTTGACAAATATAACAAAAATTTGAGTTCTTTGACGACATTAATTACTTTGCCATCCAATTTTATCTCAGGTTCTGGATGGTGGCGGCGTTTTCGACAAAAGTGTATGCATAAGGTTTTTTCCGTAGAAAATGTAAACCCATTAAAAGTTGACCATTCTTGAATTCTGTTTACAGCTAATTGCAGTTGTCGTTCTATAAAATTAATATTATATCCTGTACAAGATATGTACAGGTCATCAACATAAAGAAACCCTTTCACAGAGAGTGGAAGTTTTTGTAGAATGCCATTTATTCTTAGGGCAAAAAGTGTTACACTAAGAACACTCCCCTGGGGTATGCCCTCTTCTTGAACAAAATAATCTGACAATTCATCACAGATTTTTACTCTAAATTTTCTTGGTGTTAAGAAATTTTGGATTAAAATTGGTAAATTTCTTCGCAGATTGCACTTATAAAGATCACGAAGGATACCAAAACGCCAGGCACGATCATAAGCCTTCTCTATGTCAAAAAAGATTGCTATTGTATGCGGTCTACGAATAAATGCGTTTCTGATTTCTGTTTCTAATGCGAGGAGGTTATCTAATGTCGAGCGTCCCTGTCTGAACCCGCTTTGAAAGGGACTTAAAATCTTATTTGTTTCCAAAAAATTCACGAGACGTCTATTTACCATCTTCTCAAGAATTTTACATTAGCAGCTGGTAAGCGCGATTGGTCTGTAATTATGTGGATTTGATGGTTCTTTTTCAGTTTTTAGAATAGGTATAAAATAGCCTGCCAAGATGATGGGAAAGAGTGTTCACGCCAAATTCTATTGTAGAGAACTAGTAAGTTATGTAAGGAGGTATTAGATAGGTGCTGTATCATAAGATAACTGATATTATCTTGACCGGGAGACGATTTCTGAATTTCCGAAAGACAACGCTTTAGTTCAGAGAAACTGAAATCTGTGTTGTAGGGAGTACATGGAGATGATTGAAAATTAAGTTTTTGATTTTCTGCTGTAGTTTCATGGTGTGAAAATGGAGTCGAATGATTTTTACTGTTTGAAATTTGAGCTAATTCGGAAGCAATACAGTTAGCGATGTCTTTTAAAGATGTAACAGGAACACCATTATTATAAAGAATTCGTATACTTTTAGATTTGAAGATGCCATATGTTTTTTTTTTACTCTTTCCCATAATTTTTGCTTGATATTGTAGAGTTAATGCTATTGACATACTGTTCCCAAGATTCTCGTTTGCTACATCTCTGTATTCGCGAGTTAGCTTTGGCTCGCTTATATTCTATTAAGTTTGCGGTTGTTGGGTTTCGGCGAAATCGACGCCAAGCCTTCCTTTGTTTTTTGTGTGCTTCGTGGCAATCTGAATTCCACCAAACCTTCCTTTGTTTTTTAAAAGTGTTTGAGCAATTACTTAGCGAGAGATCATTTGCAGCAATTAAGATTTCAGTGATAGTATTAACAGCGGTAGCAATATTGTTTTTAGAGACCATTTCTTTATTTATGATAGCGAGAGAATTAAATTTACTCCAGTTGGCTGAGTTAAAATTATAGAACTTTGTCTTCTTATATCAGATATAATTAGAGGGAAATGATCGCTATTATGCAGATCAATGAGTTTGTTTGAGGTTTTATGGCGCAAGAGCCATGATGTTGACTATGCTGCGCCAAACATTGGGTAAAATTATCTCACTTTAAAACACTCATCGAAGAGAAGATGAGGGGAAGCTAAAAAGTAAACAAGATTTAAATCAATGGATAAAACTTTATGGACTTTAAAAAAGCAAAAATTTGGACATGAGGTGTCTTATCAAGCAGGGAAGATAATGAAGGGCAAGACTTTTGAAAAAATTGTAAACGCTGAGCATTGAAATTTGGGCATTCCGACAAAATATGTTGAACAGACATTTGACAATAGCATCGCGAACACAGTGGTGGTTGTTCACCTAACAACAAATGAATATGGGTTAATCGAGTGTGTCCAATTCGTTATCGCGTTAAAACAGTATCTGCTTCTCTCTTCGGTAATGAGGGCCAAGGTTGCACATGGGGTTTGATAACATGATGTTTGTTGTTTGTCTCCATGTCCCACTGTCTTTTCCAATTAGAATGTAGAAGCTTTTTAATGTGTTTCTTTATGTCGTTCACAGGAATATTAGTAGTCATTGAAATAGTCGCCAATTTGGCAGCCTTATCTGCCTCTTCATTGCCCATAATTCCATCATGGGATGGTACCCAACAGAATAAAATAGTGTAACTACGAGAAGTAAGTTTATCTAAAATTTTTAAAACCAAAGGATGAGGATTACATGATTTTAGAGAATTTAAAAGACTGAGAGAGTCCGTATAGATGATAAAATTTTTATCCCGGCTATTAGAAATTTCTTCTAAAGCATATAAAAGAGCACTTATTTCTGCAGTAAAAACTGAACAGGAGGGGTGAAGTTTAAACGAAGAAACTATATGAGGAAAAACAACAGCAAAAGAGACATGAACAGCCGATTTTGACCCGTCTGTAAAAACTGGAATAAAATTTTGATATTTTTCTCTGTGTTCTAGGAAAATTTCTTGAAAAATTATATTTGCTCTATCAGACTTGATAAAAGTTTCAAAAGGATTTAAATATTGTACTGGAGGGATTTTCCAAGGTGGAAAAGAATTTTCCGGCTGAGGAGCTGCATGAAGATACAGTAGATCAAGTTCTGAAAGAATATTATGAACTCTCGTAAAAAAGACAGGCATGAATGATTTTCGGGCGTCTTGCAAGCGAGCTAAAAAAGGGCGAAGTTTAAAATCATGAAATGGATGATTAATGTTCGATTGAATTTTAAAATAATAATTAAGAGATGAAAAATGTCTTCTTATTTCAAGGGATGGTTCATAGGTTTCAACATACAAGCTTTTAACAGGGGATGTCCTGAAAGCACCTGAACAAAGACGGAGAGCTATGTGATGAATAGGATCCAGTTTTTGTAATATGCTTTTTCTAGCAGAACTGAAAAAATGATTTTTATTCAACCTTTGAGAAATTGTGGGGAAAAATAATTTGGTTAAAGAGGCAGTTGACGAATTTTGGTACAGCTCGTTCCATAAGAGAATGGTCTTTTTGTGATTCTCATTACGAATGTGAGATTTGGGGATGCTCATAGCATCAATGATGTTTAGTTTTGTAGCTTGCTTTGCAAGCCAGTCGGCTCTTACATTTCCTAAAATGCCAGAATGACCTCGGACATGAGAAAAACAGATATTAATTCCTCTTGCTTTAAGCTGGTGAAGAGTGATTTGAAAATTTACTACAATTTTGTTACAGGAAGAAATATTACTAAGCAAAAATAAGGTATGGTATGGTATGGTATGGTATTTTGAGATTTAATGGCGCAAGAGCCATATATGACTATACTGCGCCAAACAAATGGTATTAAAAATGTCACGTACAATTCAGTCAGTTTAAATTTATAATTTCTCGTGATAAAAAGAAAGACATCCAATAATGAATAGTATCAGTACTTATAAAAATGTGAATTACATCCCGTAAAGAAAAATTTTCCAAAAATGTTAAAAGATTAAAATATCGATGAAATTTAAAACGTGAAAATGCATGTTCTTATAACATTAAAATAGATACAATAAATTACAAAATGAAGTGAAAAGAAAAAAAATCATTGCAATCTTTTGACTCGGTGTTTCTTCAAGTATTTGCTATGTATAAGGGTACTTGAAGGTTCACTGCAAACATTTTTAAGATTAATCCATTTAACTTGACATTCTTGGGGACTTTGTTTAAAAACAGTTTTATCATCCGTGATGGAATCGTTAGAAGGTTCCGCAGTAAGTGGTGTTTCATCAATTGTTTCATTAGGGTTGTATTCTATAGCATTATCCGATTCTATTTCGCTGTCGGTGTTATGATTGGACTTATTTGTGGTCATTAATTCAAGCTCAGACTTGGCTTCATCCATTTTATTGGCTGTTTTAGAATTAATGGAAGAGCTCAAATTCGAGACTGGCATAGATTGGGAGACTTGTCGAGGTGAAGTCTTCCAGAATTTAGAATATGATATATTTTCAGAACTGTGCTTGTGATCTTTTTTATATTTTTTCTTATAAGTGACAGTTTTAAATTTATTCATGTCCTGTGACATTTCATTAGATGGGACATGAAACGTTTCATGTTCATGACCAGTTGGCTGATTAACATTACTACTATTGAGAGCTACTGGCAATGTCTTTACAATAACGGATTCGGGAGTATTATCAGTAAGTATATTGTTTCTTTTGTCTTGAATAATATCAGTTGCAGGTGGTTTTTTGATCATAGAAGAGTAGCTGGTACCAGATAAAGGAGTTTGAGATTTTACAAGTTTACGAGCTTCGGAGTAAGAAATTTGTTTTTTAATTTTTGTACTAATTATTTCTTTTTCTAACTGCCATGCTGGACAGTTTCGAGAAAAGGAAGTATGTGTACCTTGACAATTAAAGCATTTCTCCCTAGATGTGCATTCCGAACTATCGTGACCTACTTCTGCACAGCGGGCGCAAGTTAGTGTCCCTCGGCAAGAAGTTCTTGAATGTCCGAACCGTTGACACTTAAAACAACGAAGCGGATTCGGTATATATGGTCGAACCAACAGGCGCATGTATCCTGCCTTAATGTACTCAGGTAATTTGTTGAAACTAAAGGTAAGAACCAGATGTTTGGTATTTAGGAGCTGGCCATCTCTCCGTACAGATATACGCCGTACATGGCTAACCCCTTGTCCTTGCAACTCTTTAGTTATTTCATCTACCGGTACATTGAATAGCTCCCCACAGGAAATGACACCTTTGGAGGAATTCAGTGAAGAATGTGGAGAAACAACAACTGGTATATTTTACAATGATTTTAATTTCATAATTTGTACAGACTGTTTACGCGATTGTACTTCGACCAGCAAATCGCCAGATCGAAGTTTTTTAGTACTTTTAACTTCACCAATATTGCCAGTTATGCCTCTTTCAACAACAAACGGAGAGACAGAATGAAATGTATCATTAGTAACAGATGATCTTTTGATAATGAAAAAGGATGGAAAATTAGGTACTGTTGTAAAGGTAGAAACATTTTGTTGCCCACTGAAGGGAGGTTTGTTTTTTTTACCCATGCACAAAAGGTCATGAGATTCGGGTCCCGACGGCACCGCCCACCACCGAGCCCTACAAGGGATGGCAGTTACCGGCTCTGAGAACTCCAGCCTCGGCACTTACCATGGTGCTAGTCAAGACCTATACGCTCAGAGCCACCTCCAGGAACGTTGACCACCCTTAACGCCAAGCCCCAGAGAATGGCCCTTTCGCTTGATCCCTAGCAAACTAACCAAATTGTTAGGTTACCAGCCGAATTGATGCACTGGGGACCACAGTGTACCACCCGTCTAATGGGTTGCCACGCACGGCCAACACGTGGGGTTTTTGGCTGTCCACAAGAAGCAAGAAGCAAACAGAGCGGCGACCGCTTCTCATGGAGAGCTCCCTCGCTTGCCGTCGAGGGATGGAAGGATCAAGCAAAAAGCAGAAGGCGTAGAGGAGAGAAAGCATGAAGGGAGTAAAGATCCCTGGGTACCTCGGGATTGGGACACCCGTACTCACCTATAGTAGGTGAGCCCCTGAGGAAAAGCAAAAATAAGGATGAGAGAGAATCTGTACAAATAAGGAACCTAGGTGACAGAGTACAGTGGTTTACGATCCATTTGAGCGACTTACTGAGGCACAGCAATTCTGCTTGGAACACACTACATTCATCAGGAATTCTAAATATAAAGTGTTCCATTTCAACTACGTCTTGAAACACAACAAAAGCAAGGCCAACACGTGGTTGAGTTTACTGCCATCAGTAAAACACACTACAGGAAAATTGCTAAGAACATTGTCCTTATAATCGATAATTTCGATAGGAACACGTTCAGCAGGATGTGGAAGATTGGACAAAAACACTTTGGAATCCTGGGTAATTTTTACAACATTATCTTTGAAATCTTTATTTTGCAGGTCGAAAAGATCAATTGGGGGAAACCCCGCAATGACAAAGCAGGCTTCGTAGCTCACAGTTCTGTAGCCACGTATAACTCTAAATAAAATTTTTCTTTGAATTCTACGAAGATTTCGGCAGTTAATCTTTTTTTTTCAAAGCATTACCCCTAACTCTAGAGGCATAGCAGACAAAAGGAACAATTCCCTGTTTGTAGATCATACCAATAACATTGGATTTCAACCCAAAGGTGATGCAAGAGACACGATTAAGTCCTTTCAGAATATTTTCACATTTTTTGGAAAGATATAAAATATGATTTTTCCAACAGAATTTGTCATTAAGCATTACCCCTGTTGTCAAAAAAGAATTGCTTGCTGGAAAAGTCCACGTTCTTTTTCTAAATTGCCATAACCTTCGATTTATTCGGGTTGAATTCTATTTTGTAATCTCTTGCCTACTTTAAAATATCACCCAATGTGCTTTGAGCAATTTCAAGAATATCATCAAAACATTTTCCCTGAAAGCAGATGAGCAGATCCTCCGCGAAGGCTATGGTTTCACATCCTGTGATCTTCGAAAGCCTAGCAAGAAGGCTGTTCATAATTAAATTCCACATAAGTGGACCAGAGACGGAGCCTTGGGGACAGTCCCTTTGCAAGGAATGGGAAACTGAAACTCGACTGAGCGTAAGAGAAGCAGATCTATCATTCAAGAAATCTCTGACCAGATGAAATATGTTACTTGGAATAGTGAAATTTTTGAGCAAAACGAGAATAACCGGCCACCAAGCATGATCAAAAGCTCCTTTGATATCGAGAAAAATTAAGATTGTAAACAGATATTTCTTCTTGCCTCTATCAACTACGTTTTTCAGGTAAAGGAGAGCATCTTCACAACATTTTTGTGGAGTGAAACCGAACTGGGTCTCGTTTAAGAGTTTTTTACCAGGAAAACCAGGAAATCCTGTTAACAATCAGCTTTTCAAGACATTTTCCAATAGTTGGTAGGAGGCTAATACATCTCAAATTGTCCAGATGTGGACCACGAAAGTCATTATTTTTCGGAATTAAAAAGATGTTTGCTTTCTTCCAGGAGCGCAGAAAGATACTAAGCTGTAAACAAGCATTAAAAAGTTTTGAAAAGAAACAGGGGAACATCAAGTGAATGCGTTTCAAAATTTCATTTTGAATGCAATCAGGACCAGGAGATTTATTAAGCTTAAGGGAGTTAATAACTCCATCTATTTCTGCAGTAGTAAATAGAGGATCAAGACTCGAAGAATAATTTTCCAAGGCTTTAGTTCGTTGCAATCCGTGGAAAGGAGTATCCGTATTAATAGTATCGATAGGAAAGCATTTTTTATAAATCTCATTTATAGTTTCTTCAACAGAAGTGGTGGCGGAACCATTTGGAAGACGAATCCCAGAGACTTCAATTTTTTTCATGAAATTTTGTTTTATACCGTACGTATAGATTTTCTTCCAAACATTATGTTCGTTAATATCCTCTAGAAAGTCCTTCCAAGATTGGACTTTAGCCTCTTCAAGCATTGAACTGTAATTTTCTTTTATTTGTAAATATTTCTATCTATAAAGATTTCTAAGAATAAAATTTCGAGTTCTTTGATACCTGCGCCTAGCAGCATTGACCCTTTTCCTCATACACTCAATCTCTATACTCCACCAAGGAACCCAGTGCATTCTTATCTTTTTTTGAGGCATTGAGGCTTTAGAAGCAGAAAGGACTACATCTTGAGAGTTTTCTATAACAGATATTAAGGTGTCCACATCAGCACAAGAATCTATACGATTAGAAAGGTCAACAAAAGGTTGCTTGCAAAAAGAGCCAAAGCGATCCTAATTTGCCTTCTTAACATTGAAATATAGAAAATTATTGAATCTGTTAGGGGTAGAAGGGTTAGTTGTCGCAGTAACTTCAAATTCAATTGTATTATGATCGGAAAGGGATTCATATTCTGGAAGGTACCAATATGAAACGTCACCTACACATCTGTTCCCACAACAGTTATATCAATATAGCTGAAGCCCTGAGAGCCACTGAAGGTAGGACCACAATCTTCATTAATTACAAATAAGTTGTTCATACTTAAAAAGTCACAGAGCTTAATACCGCGAGAGTCGGAAATTGGACTGTACCAGAGTTCGGACTTAATATTAGCGTCCATACCCCAGATTAGCCTACGGCAAACACTCCACTGATTTTATGTAAATCCAATTCAATATTTCTGTTGGGTTCAAAATAGTAGGAGAGAAGAATAAATTTGAAAGCACTGAACGTGATGTGAATAAAAACCATATTGTAATCAAAATTATTTAAATCAAAAAAAGTTGAAAGTTCTTGGTTACGAACAATGATCGCCGCCTTGATAGTATCACAACCTGCATTGAAGTACGTGCGATACGAAGACGGAAAGAAAGGAAGAGAACCATTATAAGCATAAGGCTCCGGAACAAGAGCAACATCTATGTCCAAAGTGTCCATGTTAAGAATAAGCTGCTGAGTAGCAATCTTTGAGCGGTGAAGGTTAAGCTGAATAACTCAAGATTTGATCTGGACGAATTAAACATGAGAAATTCTTGAAATGTTTCTGCTCTTCATAAAAATATGCGTGGAGCACTTATCCGCAAAAGGTCTATGTTTAACATCAACTTTTTTATTGGCCTCCTTTATCTTTTTATTGGCAACTTGGCTTGCTGTATTCTCGCAATGTTCACTTTTATGTTTTTCAGCACATTTAAAACAAGCAATTGAATTCCTACAATCCACTGCTTTGTGATTGTAACCAAGGCACTTAAAACACCTATTTATTATTACAAAATTTTCGACCCTGCAAATAGACCATTCAAAGTGCAAATAACCAGAAGATAAACACTTTTGATGGAGTTTAGGTGGAAGTTCACACACAACATGTCTGGTATTTGGAAATTTCTTCAAGGTGAATTTTAAGTTAATGTCTTTGCTACTTTCACCGTCCGCAAAGATGTCAGGATTTTGATCAAATATTATGTTAGCTATTTCATTATTGTTTATTTCATTTGGCACATTTTTAACAAGAAGGGCCGGATTTTTCCCCTTTGGTTCAGCCGATTGAAGTAAACGATTACCTCTGCAATTAATTTTTTAATTTGTTCCGGTCAGCCGAGGAGCAACATTGAACAATAACTTTATTATTAGCTATTGCTCTAACATTTTTAATTCCTATTTTCTTCTCTCTTGGATTTATAACTACTTTTAGCATTTTTTGCACATCATTGGAAGAGGCATTTTCAAAGCTTTCAGTAGCGCTGACAATAAGAGGACAACTATTTTGCGAATTGTTTACAAAGTCGCCCCTAGATGGCGATACCAATCCAGCGTAAGATGGCCTTGTAATCGTTCAGAGCTTTTAGTAATTGCAATTTTTAACTCACCCAAGGCATTCTTGGCTTGTTCCCTCAACTCATGGTTCATGTTGCACTTCGAAACGAGCGCCATATCAATAGTTTCAAATTGATTTTCAAGAGACGCGTACAAAACATCAAGCACACCTTCCGCCCTTCGAATTAAATGTTTAGTAGGGAGATTTTGATTTTTTTAAATTGTAATCCTGCGAACTGCTATTACTTTTTGATCTTTTAAATTATCTAAAAGGTCCTCTTCAAGATCTCTCTGGAATTCTTTTTCAGATACGACACCTCTGGAATAATTAAGGAAACGGTGGGAAGAAACAGTGACATCCATGTTCCCTATCTTTTTTAACTTTGTAATATTTTGTGACTATTGGTTGTTTTTTACTTCAATAAGCAGGCTTCCATTATTTAACTTTTTTATATTTTATACTTCTCCGACAACGCCAAGTATAGATTTATGTATCAAAATTGGTGACACAAAATTTAAAGATTTTTCAGAATTAACAACAAAAAATTTTAAAAAAGCATTACTGTGGTGAAGAACATTAGTACCCATACGATATAGATAAGAATTCGGGCCCGACGGCATCGCCCACGACGGAGCCCAACAGGGGATGGCAAATACCAGCTCTGGAAAATCCCAACCTCGGCACTTGCCAAAATGCTAGCCGGAAACTATACACTCGGAGTCACCCCCGTTGACAGTGACCACCCTTAACGCCAAGCCCAACGAGTGACCCCTTCGCTTGATCCCATTGAGCAGCCCAGTTAGATGCCTGGGATACCGGCCGATTGATACACCGGACATTAACAAACATCCATTCCAACGTCAGAATAAAAAAAAAAACGCAGTAAAAAATTTACAGTCGTCAGAAGACCACGACGGCCAGCGATTCACTAGCACATTCGTTCTAACGCACGAAACAGGAAAAGTAATTGTGAAAAAAGATGATTTTGATATCCTAGCGAGTTTATAACGAT